>JABAKD010000024.1:2568560-2771060 GCA_012845835.1 Undaria pinnatifida | reverse complement strand
CCCAAGCGCGAAGCGCCTTGATCGAGTCGTATGAAGGATGAGCTGTGCATTTCGGCAAGAACCGGTTATGAGGCGGACCTCAAGAAAAAGGGGGGGGGGGAGGAGGGACGGACGACGCGCCTGCATGTAACAACGGGCTATCCAGAAGACCATTGAGGGTGACCTTCTTCTGCACAAAGTGGGCGGCACCATGGCTTTGTGGAATGCGGGGGGGGGAGGGGGTGACCAAAACCTTTCGAAACGTGATAGGCAACGCGACTTTGTGGAACTCGGGGGGGTGAGCTGATCTTTCGCCAGTGTGGGCGACAACGCGACTTGATAAGCGAGACGTCTGCTACGATAGACGTAAAACGTCTTGGCATATACCAGGTATATTTTTCTCGAATTCGGGACTCCTTAACCCAATATCGCCAGAACTTTTTTTTTTTCTTGACTTTTTTTTCTTGTTTAACACGCCTTTACAACTAACTGGAAACCCGTTTTCGGGGACAAAATCAATTGAAAGTAGTATAGGAGGGGTTTCCAGGCTCTCCTAGAAGGATTAATACGCAGGACATGGATTTGTTCGACGCATGCTACGATGGAGGTAACACTTTTCGCGTAAAATGGTGTCCGAATGACGGGGCTCCTTAAAACCCCAAATTGTCGGAAAATACGCCCCCTTTATTTTTCACGATTTTGGTCGTGTACCTATTGTAGGCCCCATGGGAGTTTCTTCATTGAGCAGTTCAGTTTTATTTCTTTCTGGTCAAACATCCGTTTTTTTTGGGAGAGGTCTTAAGCTCCCAAAATTTAGGAACCTTCAGAAAAAAAAAGTGGTGCATCTCTATCGTAGAACGCGTCTTTCCTTTTTTTGGGGGGGAGGGGGAGGGAATAGAGCTCCTCAAATCAACAACCCTGTGCAGAGAAAAAAAAGGGTGCGCCTCTCTTCCGTGTGGCATGATGTGTCACGAGCTGACATTTCGCAATGTGGGCGATAACGTGACGTTGACGAGGGCTGCGGCGGGGGCTGGGTACCCCCCCCCGTTTTCAATGCTGAGTTTGAGTCACTCGCGCGAGTGACTATGTACCTCACTGTGTTATATGGCTTAGTTTGGGTAAGCTGTTGATTAACCTGTTGCAGGTGGTCAAACCGACTAATGCCCCATAAAATACCATGACAAATGGCGTCGTCGACAGACCATGGTTTTTGGGGGTCATGGGTTCGAGTCCCACATCCATCATAGTAAACTTCTTCAGACTTCTCCCCATGTCGAACTTGAAAAATACTCTCCCTGGGGTATCCCCAGGAAATGAAACCGCTTGGATATTTATGACACGTCCGCCCGTATATCCGGCCGACCTGCTATCCCGCCGTTTCAGGGGGAGAAGAGTGTAATAAGGCTCAGCTTGGGTAAGCTATTGGTTAACCTTTTGCAAGTAATCAAACGGACTAATGGCCCACTAAATCCCTTAACATCATCACGGACTAGAATACTGTATGTAGATGTATGTTTTTGGGAGGTGCGTAGCTGTTACCATTCCACACTGCGGAGTAATGATGCCACGAAAAAATAAACAGCACGAAACCCCTTTAGAGCCCTAAATCCCCTCCCTATACTAATTCCAAGTATTTTTGTCCCCAAAACGGGTTTCCAGTTGTGAAGGCGTTAAGACCGCAAAAAGGAACAAAGGGAATTACTCGCGCGTGTGACCCCGAGCAACTGCCATAATATGCCCCAGAAGTGACCCCCCACACACACACAGCAGCAGCCTTTTGGTTCCGTGTCGTGGAATGCGAGGGAAGACATTATTTGGACCCGACCTTCTCACGAAGTGGTCGAGACACCACATGGCTGTGTGTCGACACGTGTACAACTGTGCAGAGGTATTTAAAGGTATACCTCTTTTTGGCGGAATCATTTCCCGAATGACGAGGTATTTTTCAGGAGTTTAGTATTTTTTTTGCAGGACCAGGAGTAAGGCATAGTAGTAGCTTGGTCGGGTTGTGCGAAGGAATGCCTTCGAAACGTCACCTACCTCCCGATATATCTAGGGGTCGTACTTTTTGGGCCAAGTAAGTGAGGGACTACAACCGTTTAGTCAATCACTTGAGTAATTCCACTTCGAGTATGTTTTTTTTTATGGCTTAAGGCATAGATGCTTATTATTTCGGTTGTGCGAACGAATGCCTTCGAAGTCTTGTAGCATCGGGTGATGATGATGTCCAGCTCCTCATGTTTTGGACCTCAGAAAATCCTCAGAATCTGCTGCACGTCCCTGCCGCGGGAGTGGCTCCGAAGTCATCACTCTTCGGGGTGAGATATTGATTGAGCCCCTCAACTTGGGAACTCAGAAACTTCCTCAGATATTGCACTCCTCCCGTGGGGTGGCTCAGTCGTCGCGGGATGTCATGCTTGCATTTTTCTCCAAAAACAAATTGTTGTGTTATACCCCGGGCCACGGGTTGGTTTTTGTTCGTCGGATTTGGAGTTTCAGTTCGCTCAAACAACCACACTAGCTTTTTTTTTCGGGGGGGGGGGGTTGAGGAATAGTAGGAGAGCGGCTCGAGCGGGGAGCTCCAGAAACAAAACGGTGCACTTCTAGGCAGTATGTATGTGTCTGCGATGCGGGAGCGGGTGGGACCCGAACTTTCACAACGTGGGCGACAACTTGACTGTGTGGAATGCACGAGGAAACGATCCGACCCTCTCAGAAAGTGGGTCTCAAGGGAGCTCTATCTATGCCCTCTCACGACCAAAGCTTTGGTGGTAAAGGAGGGCATTTTGGGGGGGCGTTTATTACAGTGGGTCGGGGTAACTCGCGCGAGTGACACCCCTCCTGTTTCTTCTTGCGGTGGTCTTTAAAATTTATCGTGCTGTTTTAACTTTTAGCGATATGAATCCACAATGGAATGGTGAGTTTAAGCTACGCTGCTGCAAGCAAAAACCGCCTAGTAGAGTCCTTTCGTCGGTGAAGCACAGAGTCGCTCGTGCGAGTGAGTGGCTCAAATCCAGCAGTGAGTGAACAGGAGATATCCCCCCTCCCCACCGTAGCCTTGTTCTCGCCCAAAAACTCATTTCGGGAAGGACTCGTTCTTCTGTGGGAAGTCCCCCCCAACATTTCTTTAACGAAATCGTCGATTTTGAAACCAGCTCCCGGCCATACCTTCTGAAATACGGCGCCCTGTTCCACCGGCCCGACGTCATCTTTCGATAGTCCTCTGCAAACAACAATATATATATATGAAGATTTTTTTTTCATAGCACCCTTCCTCGCGTCGCGAGCAGCGCCATGAAACGCTCGTTCGTTGGAGAAAAAATCGCTGTTTTTGTTTGGGGAGGGACTATCGTAGAATCCGTCGAGAATGTGAGAGTCCGGCCCGATGATCAATCTCATGGACTACAAAAAAAAAGCAAACCAGATGGCATTGCAAAACACCAACAAATGTTGGGTAGCCCCACAGTGGCAGTGGCACATGCTGCGATAGATGTACATGGCATACCACTTTTTGGCTGAAACGTTTTCTGAATGACGGGAGCCTTTACAACTGGAAACCCGATTCGGGGACAAAATTACTTGGAATCAGTATAATGAGGGGTTTTAGGGAAAAGAGGGTTAGTCTTTAGATGAACGCCTTTACTACAACTGGAAACCCGATTCGGGGACAAAATTACTTGGAATCAGTATAATGAGGGGTTTTAGGGAAAAGAGGGTTAGTCTAGTCTATAGATGAACGCCTTTACTACAGCTGGAAACCCGTTTTCGGGGACAAAATTACTTGGATTTAGTACAAGGAGGGTTTTGGGGGGCTCCATTAAAGGGGTTGACCCCAACATCGTCGGAAAGTTTGCGAGCAACATGTTAGTAACTAGGGATGTTTTCGTTGCATACTGTATACCTATACACAGCCATGGGACTGATTGTTCATCAGGAACGTGTGGTAGCATTTTGTTTTTGCTCCAGTTTTTTCTTTTTTGTGGCCTCCGAGGAGGGGGTATAGAACTCCTTATTAAGCGAAGAGCCTTCAGGAGAAAAAGAGGGCGCACAGGTCTCTCTCGTACCGCAAGAGTTAAGGGCCAATGCTACGCGGTGGGGGGGCGGGGGGTGCCCCCTTTTTGAGGCACTTTTTTTTCAGTGTGTATGGCTCGGTGCCACTCGGCGCGAGTGACACCCCTGTTCCTTGCGGTCATACTGTAGGCTTTCGTGGTCACTGTTTAACATTCTTTACATTGATACGAAAAGGGGTGTGGTTAGCTGACGCCGCAACAAAAAAAAACGCCGAACTTGTTTTTTGTCAATTGAGGTACGGAGTCACTCGCGCGAGAGTATGATACCTGGTAGTAAACACCCGGTGTAGTAAAGATTGGGGGTACCCCCCCCCGTACCGTAGCCTTGATCTAAAGGTACAGTAATTATACCTCAAAGGCAATTTGGCAGGTTTTTCGTATTTGGTAGGGTAATGGCGTGTCCTGTATTCGGGGATGATCATGAAAAGCGAGACGGATACAGATCCCGCCCCAGCTCAGATGTTGTCCGGGGGCTATCTGGTGGATATGTTTGTCAAAGATCTGCTTTCACTCTGTTATAAGGCCTAGTTTGGGTACAAGCTTTAGGTTAACGTTCTGCAAGTGGTCAAACGGACTAATACCCCACTAATACCTTAACAAATGGCGTCGTCGGCAGGACAAAAAGAAAAAATAATGGGAAGAACCGCCTCTGCTCTCTACTACGTCTTCAGAGGCCAAGGTTGTGAGTAATCACCGACGAGTTGCTTAATAGGCAGACTTGCCAGGGGATAGGTACTCCGTGTCCCCGCCCAATCTCTGGTAAGAAATGGCGTCGTCAGCAGGACACCCGAAACTGCGCTCGAAATTACTATGGATTGGGGCATGCGTCTCTAGTGGAGGGGCCCAGTCAGTCGGATTTGTTCGGGAAAATCTCCCTTTTGTTTGGCAAAATTCAGGGGACCTGTACATCTTGAAAAGGTATAAAAACGTGCGACCGGAGTATATCACGCAGACTCCTACAAAGGCGAGAGCGTCGACCCTTAAATCGACCGAACGCACACAGCGGACGTATTGAAAAACAGTTTTAAGAAAAAAACGCGGTATTCCTATTGTACCATATAGCACGCCCCGCGTCGCACGGTAGGAAATGCCGAGGATAAAAAGCGCGACGAGTACTTACGTCGTGTCACAGCACACAGCGGCGCCCGTGCTACGTTAAAAGTGGCACTTTTAGCTATTTTTCTTTCTGATAAAGACGGGGCTATAAACTCGAGAGCCCCAAAATCCCCTCCCTATGCTAAATCCAAGTAAAAATCGGTCCCAAAAAGGGCTTCCAGTTGTAAAAGGCGGAATCTCGTCGGAATGTCGTTCTTCGGGTTTTTTTTGGCAATAATACCTGGTATGTTTTTTTTTTGTGTACCTACACCTAGGTCAAGGGTTTTGTTCATCGGCTCGCAGCGCTTTCAGCTTACGCGAACCCCCAGTCTGTTGATGGGTGGGGGTACGATATATATATATATATATATTAATCCTCCGGCGGATGGGGAAAAAAAAAAGCTCAAGCTCACCACAATTCCACGTATTTTCATACGCGTCGTGTGTCGATTTAACTCAGTTGCTTTCGCAGCCCAACGCTAGCTGGAACGATAGAGCTCCTGAATCCGCCACACTCAAACGGCAAACAGGAGCCAGTGCACCTCGCTACCGTACTACTATTAGCAACCTGTGTCACGCGTCAAAAGTTTACGACTGATTCAACGACACCCCGCCCCCCCCAAAAAAAACAGTGCTTTCCTTCAATAACGAATGTTTCATGGGTGCTCGACACGAGGAAGGATGCTACGAAAAAAAATATCTTCAAATATTTCCTGGTTTGCAAAGGACTATCGAAATATGACGTCGGAGTGCCAAGGGACACAGTTTTTCTTCTGGAGAAAGGTATACGGCCGGGAGCTGGCTGGAACCGGCGATTAAAAGCTCCGGGGGCTACCGTAGAATGACTCTTGCAGGATCCTAGATCATCCAATTATCACTCCATATATTATGGTTGTTCTTGCTCATGTTCTTGCTTCTCCCCCCCCCCCTCCCCCCCCCCCTCGCGTCAACACCGCCGTCCCCGCCAGGAACAGTGCAACTTTTCTCCTGCACCCCGACCTAAGATGAATGAGTGGCGGTTTTATTCCCCATCCTGTGCTTACTAATCATACACTACTTACTGGTGCCGCTTTTGATGGTAACGGGATCCAAACATATCACCCGACATCGACCCCCTCATTACATTTTTCTTGCTCGCGAACCCAACCACACAGCGGTACAGCCGCGGTTCCGGGTTAGTGCGCTACCTTTTAGCGTGAGGTTCTGCGTTAGTGCTGCACTCGTTAGTGCGGGAGGCTAGGTAGTGCGGGAGGCTAGGTTAGTGCGGCGAAAATCGCTTGTCACGCCCTCGTCCCACAGAGTACCCGGGATAGCACCATCCCGGGATATAGTTCGGGGTTTCAGTTTTGTGGGGGCTTAATCATCTGGCAAGGCACTACACTCTACTACTGGGGGACCACGACTTGTATAAATAGGTATATATAGTAGTAACAACATCCTTCCTACAATAACGCGGCGTGAAATATGCCGCGTCATAACGAATACTACTAGCTATAAACCAAATCAAGACATAAATATAGGGATCGCTGGGGTACTAATACTATGAATACCAAACGGATCTTGTGTTTCCGTCTATAAGAGTGGTATCTTGCACAAGCAGAAAGAAAATTCGCGAGGAAAAAAACAAAACAAAAAAAGAGGAGGGGGATAGAAAGCAAAAAAAAACAAGAGCAAAAAACGACAAGCGAGAACGAAAGGTCGTCGGGAACCGTCGCCATGCAGAGAAAAACTAAAATGAAGAACGCCTGTTCTCTTACCTTCATCCGCGCCAGACTTGAAAGGAAAAAAATGATGTAAAAAGCCAAAACAACTTTTAGCAAACGCCGTGTATATTTGGAAACTCCGAAGAGCTTGCAACGAGGCGAAGAAGGGGGGAAACACACACACAGCACGCCCCCCCCCCCCCCCCCCCCCTCCCCGCCAGACGCCTGCCCTCCAGACTTCGGAACACGCACGCGTTTCATGTCAAAACCCTACCTTACCGCCACATTTTTTTCATTCAATGCCCACAAGAGCGCCGTATATATATCAACGAAATGGGGAATGGTGCTCAAATCGTTGTTCGGGAATAGAATGGAGGCGGCTAACCCCCCCCCCCCCGGGTCCGCCTATTTTCAAACCCATTTTGAAACATCTCAGGGACCTTCACGAGGCGGGTCATTTCTCGAGGGGTCGGGTCGGGTTGGGTCAGGTCGGGCCAGGCTGTCCCGACCCGACCCGTGAAATTGGAAACCCTCCTTCCTGACCCGACCCGACCCGACCCCACCCAAATTTCGAACAAATCTTGACTGGACCCGACTGGACCCGCGAGATCTTGGGACACCTCCTGGCCCATCTCGCGGGGTCGGGTCACTGGTCAGGCCATGACCCGTGCCAAACCCTGCAACATGTAAGAGCCCGTTTAACCTCTTCATAAATCCACACCTGTTACTCATGGGGGGATTACTACGTGGAACTATACTCCCTCATTTTCTTCGGACAAAACTACTTGGAATTCGTGTGGAACATTCCGAAAATCCAACCGATTCCGAGCACGTACGTGAGTGATACCTGGTACCACTTTGGACGTAAATATAGGGACCATCGGGATATTAATATGAATAGAAAATGGTCCTCGCACTTCCGCCCATAGTGATACTTGGTGCCTGATACGTTGAGTCGGCGGAACTACAGTACACTATCGCATACTGGTACTCCTCTGGATGGAAATGCATGGGCCGAACGGCAACATCCTACGAGCGTTGCTTGCTGCAGTCTCGAAGTAACCCCTCTTGCTCACGAGGAGTACGACAAAAGCAAGAAGGGGTCTAGGTTGGTGCGGGGTGGGGTCGGGCTGGTGCGGGTCAACCCGAAAAAAAAGACCGGTCCGGAAAAAAAACCCGGCAAAGACCAAAAAACGAAACCACAAAAAAGAACACGTGCGGAATATATCGAGCAAACCGGGATCGCACACAAACTCTTCATTTATTTCGCCAGACCCAAAACCAAAGCACGACGAGACCGCTAGCTCAATAATATGAGGCGACACGGCTATAGCTCAAAATGAGACGACACAGCTAGCTCAAAACGAAACGCCGGGAGGGGTGAGTGAAACCACAGTCGCGTAATGGGAACGACGCGGAGGGGGGGTGGGCAGAGAGGTAAGAAAACCGTCAACACAACAATAAAAACTCACAGAACACAAGAGAGGAGGTAAAACAGCACCAGGGGGACGCACCAACAACAGCAGCAGCAGTTCCGCAAGTGCCAGCCCCCACCACGAAACAGCAACACCACCACGCACCTCAAAACCCACTCCCCTGGGTCCATTTCGCAACATCATGTACGAGCAACCATAAAAAAAGCCACATGAAAAACACGAGCCAGGTTTAAACGGACAAAAAAAAATACTCCCCTACCTCCCCCCCCCCACCGCAAACAAGCCCCCGCACGAACTGAAACTCCAACCTCGCCATGTCATTTTTCTCGTCCGGATCTTTTTCTGTTTTTAACGTGGGGGGCGACAGGACGGGGGATTACCCGGGTTCCCCTCGAAACAACAAAAAACATGATCGCGCGCGCTTCCGGTGTTTTTTTTCCCCGTTCAACTTACCATGGTTGCACAAGGGTGAAACGACGAACATCCGACCACAAAAAGCCTCCTTCCTTCCTTCGGCGTCCCCCGTTAACACCAACACATTATACAAGAGCGCACCGCTGCGTGAACCCCCCCCCCCCCCCCGTAACAACGTCGTTGCCTCCATATGCTCACGAAAAAAGCACAACGCCCGCCCGCCACGCACTAATGTTGTTGCCTCACTCCGCTCACGAAAGGAACACTACACCAACAAAGCAGCAGCGTCAGAGACGCGCAGCGGTCGATCGAGTGTCAAGTTCCCCCGGCCCTTGCCCACTCGTTCTGACACAAAAAATCACGACAGCAGCATCCGTATCCGCAGCAGCTGCATCGGCAGCAGCGCAATCGCCGCAGCCACAGCAATATCCGCAGCAGCTTGGATGGAAGGCCAGCCTTGCCGTACTCGACCTCTTCCTTGTTCTCTCTCTCATCTCCTCCCCCCACCCCCTCCAGCGCCCCTTCCGTCGCAAAACGAAAAACAGCATTGTCAGCTTCTGTGGAGCTACCATTGGCGGAGGCCCGCCCCCGCGACCATGAAAACGATAAAAAACAAATCCTCTGGCGAAAGTACACGCCGTCCTACTCGTGTGTAACGCCGCCACTCCGGTACCACAGGCCCCGAACAGAGCCCTATCGCGCCGCTACTTGGCCTGATTACGCCGCAGCCTAGGCAAATCAAGCCGCACCATAACCAAAGCACGCTGGATCCTAGCCTAATCAAGCCGCGCCTTAATCAACCACGCCGCAACCTAGCCCAATCAAACCGCACCCTATCTCAATCACGCCTCACCCTGGCCCAATCACGCCTCATCCTGGCCCAATCACGCCTCGCCCTAGCCTACTCAAGCCCCATCCTAGCCTAATCACGCCGCATTTTGACGCCGAACCCCATCGAAACGAACCGACACGTTAAGTCAGAAACATGACGTGTACCATCTGAGAAACCGGGGAAACGGCGAAGGTCGCAAAATATTTCCGGTGCTAGAACAGCCTCGTTCGACTATCCATCCCATGTCTCCTGTAATCTTCTATTCCCTCTCTGTGCGTTGCTCCCCGGGGATGGAGCAGGTCTATCCCCGGCTTGATTCATACTAATGGCAGGTTTCTCTCCGGTTACCGATCCAACAACACCTCTTCTAAAAAAAAAAAAACGCGCTACGAGACCTGTCTATCTC
This sequence comes from Undaria pinnatifida, assembly GCA_012845835.1. Lineage (NCBI taxonomy): Eukaryota > Phaeophyceae > Laminariales > Alariaceae > Undaria > Undaria pinnatifida. The sequence goes on along the minus strand of JABAKD010000024.1, from coordinate 2,761,125 downwards.
GGAACCTCATGGCCTCATCATACTACTTATACGTTAGCGGCCGGTCGTTCAAGGGGTCGAACCGTTTCATACGAATATCATACTTTCTTTTTGTGAATTTTGGCGGCCGAGTTGCTGGCGGCCAATCACCGCTTAACGATCCCGAACCGTTCTGCCTGACAGTTAGCTCACTCTTTTTGTGACATGCGGTTCCTTGGCATGCGTGCGGTGCGTACGTAAGGCACAAACAGGACGTACGCACGACAGGCGCGCGTAGGACGTACATAAGACGTGCTGTCCAGGTACCGCGTACGCAATAGAACGAACACTAACGTACGTAAGAGGCCCGTAAGACGTACCATCGCATAAGACTTACGAACCAGTACGAGACATCTGTACAATTTCGCCGCAAAAATAGAGCGAAAGTTTCGGTTCGGAGGGGCGCTATCCAGTCCAAATAATTGCCATCACAGAGGAGAGCGAAAACAAGTACGAAAGCAGAACATGTCATGTCGCTAGTCGACCCAACCCACCCACCCACCCACCCACCCACCCCAACTGAATGGCCTTCCTCTCACGCAGCGTTGGTGTGTACGCGTTCCAAAAAAGCGGAACAGGTTGCCGCAATACCCGAGTTATTCCCTAAACCTCGCGAGATTATTCCTTTTGCCCCAAGCACATACCAAAACTAAAAACCAGGTACTGCTAACACCACGTAGTGCTGTAACACCCAAGTACTAGAGACACCAGGCAATCCATCAATTCATCAGGCAATCCATCAGGTGATCCATCATCCATCAGGTACTTCATATATCAAGAACGACCGCAGGACAACCACGATTTATCATTACCAGGAATATTGTACGGTACCTCAGACCTGGAAGGCATCGGTACAAACCAGATATATATGTGGTATATGGTACGGTACGGATCATTACGCCAGGAACACGGTACGGTACACCCTTTCGGCTGTCGTTGCTGTGAACAGGCACGCGAGCAAGCAAGCAAGCAAGCAAGCAAGCAAGCAAGCAAGCAAGCAAGCAAGCAAGCAAGCAAGCAAGCAAGCAAGCAAGCAAGCAAGCAAGCAAGCAAGCAAAACTCAAGCACCGCGCATCACGCGACCACCATTCAGATCTAACAAGCGACAGAGTGTAAGCATAGCAGCAGTAAGAGCTACAGCAGCAGGCGGCAGGGTGGTCTCTGGAAGAAAAAAAACACACACACAAAAAAAAAACAGAAAACAGTAACAAACAAAAAAAAATACACCAAACACCAAACACTAAACCCACAGCGCACGCGCGAAAAAAAATTGTATGAAAAGCATTCCAACAAATTTGAAACACGAGAAATCCCAAGTTTTTCCAAGATACAAACATCAAGAGGCAGGCCAAAAGCGGAAGCAACAGCAGAAGCAAAAAAAAAAGAGCCAGCCCGAGACTGTTGCCCCTAACAAAAAAAGTAACCCGTGATTTCACCAAAACTGAACAAAAAAATGTGTGGCCAGCATCGCTACTCCCCACCCCACACCTCTGTGCCTTTGGCCTGTGGAGAGCTCGCCAGACACGGAAAGAGGCGCGAGAGGGCCGGGGTGGGGCTGAGGGGATAAGACGTGGATAGTCTCTCGGTGGGGGAGTGGAGAAGGGGGAGGGCAGGGAATCGGAGGGGGGGGAGGGAGGGGGGGGCAGTAAGAGCGGAGAGGCAGGGACGGCCAGCCTCGACGTGGCTCATCGACCTGTCTACAAAACAAAAAGTCCGCCCGTATCCTCAAGCACAACAAAAGCAAAACCAGAAGCTAAAAAATAAGCAGGAGCAGAACAAAAGGACAGAAGCAACAGCCAGCTGCAACAGCCAGAAGCAACAGCCAGAAGCAACAGCATCAAGAGCAGTGTGCATGATTACGCGAACAAACGTATGCCCAAGGGGGAACAGTTCGTAGAACGTTGAGTTCAATGCTCACAGGAGTAACAATCTGCGCGGGTTGGGGTGCACTGTCCCATGCTAACGCTTCTGCAAAAATCGGCCCAAATTGGAGCCAGACCACAAGCAGAAGGCAGTAGCAAAAGCAAAAGCAAGAAGCTAACCCAAGAGCTCGACCAAACGCTGAAGCAACAGCAGAAGACCAAAAATTAACAAGTCAGCTCGAGAACGACAACCAGAGGCAGGCTAACAGCCGAAGCAACAGCAGAAGCAAAACAAAATAAGCCAACCCCAGAGCGAGACCAAAGCAGAAGCAAAACACAAGAAGCCAACCCGCGAGCTAGATGAAAAAAAACTGAAGCACCACAAAAGCAGAACGCAAAACTAAAAAAGTGAACCCACGAGCTCGGCCGAAAGCAGAAGCACCATCGGAAGCGAAAACAACAAGCCAACCCCAGAGCGAAACACGAAGCAAAAATATTTTCCCCAAAACGCGACCCCATCATAGGAGGCCCGTCGCACCACGTACCCATGGGCAACCAAGCCAAAAGGCAAACAAGAACGCTATTTATAGGAGGCCCGCCTTTTCGGGCGCGTCAAGGTCTCTTTCGGCCTCAACATACTAGATCTAGTTTAGGGAGCGGTCAGTCTAGCGGTTTGACCGTCAGTCTAGCGGTTTGACCGTCAGTCTAGCGGTGTGACCGTCAGTCTAGCGGTTTGACCGTCAGTCTAGCGGTCAAACCGCGGTTTCTCAGCACATTGCTGACAATAGGCCGAACAGTTCAAGGTCGGTATACACCATGGGGGTACCCAGGCACAAACTCTGGGGGTAAAATACCGGGGTATGTGCTCCGGGGTGAGCAAGCGGTATTTCTGCCAAAGTATGACCCAAACAACTAGGTTCGGTATCCGAGTACCTTGGAGTATACCTGGTATACTCTACAAGCACAGCCTTGCGCCCTTCGGCAAAAGCCCGAGCCTCTCATAAAAACCCTTCCATAAAAGGGCGATCATTGGGTTAAAAGGCCGAGCCTTACATAAAAGGCCGAGCCTTTCATAAGAGGAGACCTTTCGGTGAAAGGACGAACCTCTTACAAAAGGACGATCCTTTGGTACAACGTCGATTCTTTGATTCAAGGACCATCGTCTGGTTAAAGCCCGAGCCGTTCACAAAAGGCCGCTGAACCTGTGCTCACAGGTCAAGCCTTTGATAAAAAAGCAAACGCAAAACGCGAGGGAAGGGGGCAGAGCGTATGGCATCACATAGATGTGCAGCCCGCCCCTGGGTCCGGACCGACGCCCCCAACTGGGGGGCTTCGCATGGCCCCTAACTCCGCGGCCTCCGTGAGTTCCTGGTGGAAGTGATAGAAGTGATAGTAGTGGTGGTAGTGGTGGTGGGGGTGTCGGTGTCGGTGTTGGTGTTGGTGTTGGTGGTGGTGTTGGTGTGTGGTGGTGTTAGTGTTGGTGGTGGTCGGGGATTGGATGTGGTGGTGGCGGTTTTGGTGGTGATGGTTGAGGTGGAGGTGGTGGTGTTGATGGTGTTGGTGTTGGTGGTGTTGGTGGTGGTGGTGGTGGTGGTTGTGGTGGTGGCGATAGCGGTGGCAGTGGCGGTGGTTATGGGGGTGGTGGTGGCGATGGTGGACGTGGCGATGGCGGTAGAGGTGCCGGTGCCGGTGACGGTGGTGTTGATAGCGATGGTGACCGGTGTAACGGCGGTGTTGGTGGGAAGTTTTCGCGATAGTTACGCAAGGAAGCACGGGGGGGGCGGGGGGGGGTGGAAAGGAGGGAAGGAGGCCAGGGCGGGCAGGGGGGAGGGTCAGAGCGTCGCGCTACTTGTTCCATAATTTTGCAAGGTCAGGTTTAACGTGGGATCCTCGAATTTTTACAATGAACACATTAACACGTTTTTACAGGGAAAAAACGGCGGCGGCGGCGGGGGGGGTCTCCCGGGGTAGAATATACGTACGTCCATGTGCCGGGTTACTCGCCACCGGGGAGTAAAACGCCTCCAAACGATCTTTCTGGCCACAAGCAGCTCCACCCTGCCCTGTAACACCTTCACCACGTACCACGTAGTCTACAACCGCTTAACGGAAAAACTAAGTATATGCAAATTCCAAGCAGACGGTTACATCGCGAACGGCAGGTGTAAAACGTACCAGCGTTAGCAGGGCTAGAACACATGCTGGCAACTAGAGTAACACAAACTGGTAATTACTACATTAACGAAAAAAACACACGAGGCACAACAAAACCAACGAGATGCAACACAGCAACAGTAGGAGTCAGAATAGAGACGATAAGTCAAAGGGTTCCCCGCGCACCTGTCCCCTGCTACACCCCTGATGCGCCATCTCCAGACTAGAGGGTGGTGGAGGCGGCCCCTGTTTCGGTTTCGTCCCTAACCCCCCCGAAGGACGCCTGCAGAACAAACACAAAACAAGCAACAACCGATAAGCAAAACAAGATAAACATCGCAAACGCAGTGAATAGGAGAGAGGGGAAGGACGACAACCCCCAGCTCATAACGCGTTCTATATCTCAAGCCGACCCCTACCCGCCCCCGCCCACAACGCCACCCATCCCTCGTTCCCACCTCCATTTCTGGCGTCCAGCTAGTCCAGCGCTGTCTCACGGTCACCACTAACAGCTTCAGCAGCAGCGCCAGCTTTAGTACTAGGGTCAACGTTATCATTATCGTCAACAGTATACCTCAAACCGGTTCCTACCCCCCCCCCCGTCCCATCGCCTTCCATCTCTCAAGCCTTACTGTAGATATCAATATCACCTTCAATTTTCGGCGTCCAACTTGTCCGCACCTGCTCCAAGGTTACAGCCATCAGCGTTACCAAAAACACCAGCATTAGTGTTATACCTCACACCGACCCCTACCCTCCCCACCCCCCTCCGTCCCGTTCCCTCCCCATCTGCCCCTCGTCCCTCCTTCCCTCCCCATCCTCCCCAACAAAAAAAAAAAACTTTAGTCTTGAAACCCACCTTCCGTTCTCGGCGTTCAATTTTCCCATATCTGTCCCACATTCGCCGCTAACAGCATCACCACTAACACCATTGGCGTTCGCTTTAGCACTAGCATCCAGCAAAACCGGCTCCTGCATGGAAGCTTCATCTCTTACTGCTGCTGCTGCTGCTGATCGGTCCATACAAGCGACGTTTGGGCTTCCGCTTCGAGGAGCCACTTCTTCCTCGTCAACGGATACCTGAAGCAAAAAATATAAAAATAAAAAGTAAAAAAGCAAGCAAAAGAAAAGAAACAACCGCGAAACGGTCAGAAAAGGACGTACGACCCTTTGTTTCGAAAAAGGGGAAAATGTTATCTTCCCTTCTCAACTAACGGAACATTGATGGCTGCCTGCCCGAGGTGTACGATTTCCTCCCCTCTCCCCCTCCCTCTTTCTTCCTCCCTCGCTATCGTAGGAGATAGGTGTTGGCCAATGACAACGGCCAAAGAGGAAGGAGCTTAGACACGCGTTGTTTTGTAAGGGAATAAATGGAACAAACGTGATGAGCGCCCGCATGTTGTAGTGTGTGTATTAGGAGCAGGAACGGTGCTCCGTCTCGAAAGGGATGCGTGGTCAATGGTCAAACGAAGGCAAACAACAAATAACAAATGAGAACGCCCCCCCCCTCCCCCCCCCCCCCCCCCCCCCTCTCCCAACTATTAGTAGTAGTCTTATCTGTTTCTCTCTCTCCCGCCCCTCTCCCCCCCTTTCTCCTGACTGCCTATCCCCCCCCACCTCCCCCCTCCCCCCTCCCCCTCTTCATACGGCTGGCCGAACACCTCACGGCGCCTCGAGCTAGGTGCACGCGATGTCTGCCTGGTCGGTGAAACCCGATGTGCTCCGGCCCGGCATTGTAGCAATGTGAGGGTCATACCACTATGGTCTGACGGACCGCGGTCATGCATGACATGGGTAAACCCCCCCCCATTATCTATTGACCTCTGCCTATCTGTTTTGTATCTCTGTCTCTTGCCTCTCCATTTTTGCCTTACGTGTCTGTCTGCATCTCTCTTCCCCCCCCCCCCCCCCCCCCCCCCCGCTCCCTCCCTCCCTTCCTCACTTCCCTCCTCCTCTATCTCTCTTGCAAAGATGTCGGTTGGCGGTCTATTTTTGTCCCGTCAAGTCTTCGTCAGACGTAACATACCGGTTTGAGTATGAAGCGGTCCTTGACGGTTGCCCGTCAAAAAGTCAAAAGTGTCGTCAACCGATATATTGTCGGCGAGTCCAACCTCTAACGCCGTGGGTAGGATGTCATCTTTAAAGTCACCGAAGTTCCCACTCCCCTCATTACATATAATGTTTTACAGCGTCGGTGCCAATCGAGCCCCCCCCCCCCCCCCCCCCCCCCCCGTCCTCCCCAGTTGGCCTCGATTGGCACGGACGCTGTATAACATTACATGTTTAATAGGGTTGGCGTTGGTTTGCAACAACGTTGTGAAACATGCCAATCACCGCGTGAGCCAAACAACCAGGGTACCGTTTTTTTTCTAGCAGTCACCAGATTGGTTATCGAGTAGATCATAATGCGCGGGATGGAGAACCCTAACTCCACACAAGGGGAGTGATCGCATCACGCAGCGTGAATATGGTAAGGCACCCACGAAGCAGTTACATAGTAATACCCATTGCTGTCTCTGGAGTGACCACACCAGAAGACAAAGTAACTCATTGGCGCTGTCATCCATGAAGAAGAAAGTAGGCACAAGGTGCCGAAGCCCGTCTTACAAGCGGTTCTTGGAAGGAGTCAGTGCACCCTTCATGCGACTCGCGGAACACCTCACGGCGCTTCGCGCTTGGTGCAAGCAATGCCTTCCTGGTTGGTGAAAACCCGACGTGCTCAGTCTCGGCACAGTAGGGATACGAGGGTCTATTGTCATACGACTGCGGCCATGCACAAACTGAGTATCCCCTCCCCCCCCCCCCCCCCCTCTCCTTTCCAACCGCCCCTGCTTCGCGCTTGGTGTACGCCATGTCTGCCTCGTCTGTGAAAGACCGACGTGCTTCGTACCGGCATAGTAGGGATGCGAGGGTCTATGGTCATAGGCCTACGATCATGCATGAAATGAGTACCCCCCCCCCCCCCCCCCCCCCCCGCCCCATCTCTCTCTCTCGGGTCCCACCTCTATCGCCGTGGGTAGAGTGTCATCTTCGACCGAAGTTACCGAGGTGATCGAGGTGATCGGACCTTTTCGCCCCAGTCCAAAGCACGCCAAGAACGGGAAGCGGAGCTGAGGACGGAGAAAAAAACAGAAACCAAAAACGAGCAAAACAAACAGGATAAGCAGGCCGAATCTGAGTTTCGACAAAATTTCGAATTTTCGATCTCACAGGTGTGACTATATAGATCGTGGCATCACACACAGCTTGCAAAAAAGAGTTTCGGCGAAATGTTCGACCTCACAGCTGGAGTGTATTTGAATGTTATATAATATCATACATACTTACAGTAGGTGGCCCTATATAGTGCGGGTATGTGTCACGAAAATTTACCCGCACTATACCGGGCACCCGCACTATATAAAAACCGGCCACTATAGAGGGGTCTAAATTGTGCCAAACGATTTTACCCGCACAATATCGGACACCCGCACTATGTGACCCGCACTCTATGACCCGCACTATATAGGGCCACCTACTGTAATTGTATAGTTCCAGATAGCCGGTCGCCCCGGTGGTCTAGTGGTTACCCTCGAATGCTACTATTAATAGCGTTGGTTCTGGTGTTCGAATCCCTGCGCAAAAATAGAAAACGCAAAGGAATCAACTGCTGAGAGCACCTAGCAGCGCGTGGGTTTGCGCAAGTTGACGCGCGTCGATGAGGGAAGAAAGGGATGAAGTCTTGCCGCGACAAAAACGAAGGCGCGTGTACCCTAGTGGGAAGCAGAGCTAGCTTAGTGACCCGGGGCCTGAGTTACGACTACAGCAGGGAGGGAGAAAGATAAAAAAAGGGTGCGAAGAAAATAGATGGGGTGAGCACAAAGAAAAAGAGAAAGGAGAGTGGAACAACACGCATGCCAACTTCGGTCGAACTCCCAGCTGACGTACGGTATACTGCTGCACGCAAAATAATGGCAAATTACCGTGAAAACCGATTCCCCGATTTCCGGTGGGACCAGCTGGATCCAGCGTGGGACATGTTCATATGTTTTCATACATAATAAAAGGGAAAAAAAACAAGAAAAAACAAGATGAAAAAAAGAAAGCGGGCAGACGAGGGTTTCCACACGCCTTCGTGTCCACTGTTCCCGGGTAAAAACACTTAAAAATAGTGTGGCATATTCTTAGCAGTGGTAAAATCGTAAAATAAAACCAAAAGGAGGCATGCGGGCGGGGGGACGCTGGGCATATATCCACTTTGGCAGCAATTCTGTTTCCAAAATCGGGCGCTTTCAGAGCATAGCAGTAGTAGCATTGGGCTTTTCTACGAGCATAACCAGCATAACTGGGGTAAAACATGGTACGTGGCAAAAAAAAAAAGCGCTTACCCACCAAAAAAGAAACAAATCGTGTGGAAAGAACAGAATTAATGCAAGCCTAGGGGACGGGCGGGGGTTCCACACACCTTCGGATGTCCGCGCCGGGCCTTCGGTTGCATGCTCCCCCGCCCCCCCCTCCGCGCCGAGCCTCGCTCCGCGCCCCCCCTCCCCGTGGGTGGCGCCCCCTGCGCCGTGAGTCGACGAGCCGCGGCGTCCACTCTTCCGGACAAAGCTCGCCCCCCCCCGCCCCCCCCTCCCCCTCCACCAAACGCCGCACTAACTGCGGAACCCCCTCTTCTCGTCTGCCCCCCCTGCCGATCGCGCCTTCTGTCTATAGTTGGAGGTGGCGATTCCTGTTTTATTTCGTTTAATGACATCGCATGTCATCGCATAGCATCGCGGGGCAAGGTATTATAGTATTTGCATCAGATTTGCATCGGGTCTTCCATCGCATTGCATCGGATTGTATTAAACATCGGATTGCATTGGCATCGGATTGCATTGACATCAGATTGCATTGGCATCGGATTGCATGGACATCAGATTGCATTGGCATCGGATTGCATTGACATCAGATTGCACTGGCATCAGGTTGAACTGACATCCAATCCCATCGAATGTAACGTTGGGGATAGCAGTGGCACAGGGTAGCACTGGCATCGCATCGCATCGGGATTGCTTCGCATCGCATCGGGATTGCTTCGCATCGCATCGGGTTGCATTGCGTTCCATTGTATCGGATTGCATCGCGCGGCAAAGTATTGGGCATTGACATCCAATCCAATTGGATAGCAGTTGCATCGGATACGTAACAGTGGCATCGAGTTGAATCGCATCGTACCTAATTAAAACGCATTGCACCATATCGCACTACGTCGGGTCGATTGGCATCCAATCCGCACCGGTATTACAGTGACATCGAAATTGCAACGCATAGGTATTGTACATATAGGGATTGCATTGGCATCGGGATCGCATTGACATCGCGATGTATTGGCATCGGATAGCAGTGGCATCGGATTGAATCGGCATCGGACTGCAATTGGCACCGAATCGCACATGTCCAGATGACTGCTGAGGGTTGAAAAAAAAAAACTCCAAGGAGTTGACCTGGAAACCAAAAGCGATCGGGCAGAAAAAAAAACGCTCGTCGTCATCCTGCCAAAGCGGCGAGCCCTCCGAGGCCGGGAGCGACTTGTTCCATAGGAAAAAGTGGCGATCACAGAACTGCCATCTTTATAGGATGTGGTGAGCTTAAGCTTTATTTTTTCCCCATCCGCCGAAGGATATATATATAATATATATATATTAAAAAAAAAAAAGGTACAGGGTGCGCTGATGTCGCGTCCGGTAGACAGAAAAAGTATTTCCGAACGACCTTCCGTAAAACTTGTGAAACTATGTATGAACAACCATATCGTAGGTTTAATTCACAAACACCATGTCATACATGAAATATAGATGTACCACGCAGCTTGTAAAGTTGAGTTTCGACTATTCAATCGGTCGTACTCACAGGCTGGCGTTTTTTCAATTATTTTTAAAAGCCAGGGGAACACACGAAAAGAGAAAACGGAGACATACTCCTACAAAGAGGAAAAAAAACAAAAACGGAGCGATTTCTGCGCCAAAAATGAGAACACGTTTTTTCCCCTTGACTTTTGTTGCTGGGTTTATGTAAAATCCCCCCTTCCTGTTTGGATCCTTGAAAAAAAGCGTGGGAATAGGTTTTCTGCTTTTAGTGCTCCCCTGTGTGGATACCAGGTCCTGTCCCCTAGACCGGACCGCCTCATTGTCACTATCATCCTTCAATGCTATCCTGACTCTCTGGTCTCTGGGGGGACTCTTGAGGTTATCCTCGTTGCTGACCCCCGAGCACGCGGTTATGCGTACAACCCACTTCGGCGTGCCTCCACACCTCCCTCCTGACAGAGAGATTTACCTGCTGCGGGACTACTGTCCTACACCTGGTTTATAATAAAACATTAAAATACACTCCAGCTCAGATATCGGAAAGTTCGTCGAAACTCATATTTGCCAGCTGCGTGTGCTACTCTGATCGCGCGTATTACTGGGTATGTGGTCCTCATTAAGGATAGGTCGGCCACTCCCCTCAGAACTAGCTTGTACCAGGGTCAACAGGGTGATGCTAACCAACTCCTGCACGGGAACGATAAAACCCGTTTTCGAGGGCGACAACATCTGACGGCTGTGGAAGGCACTAACCCTCTTTCAAAGCGTGGATATGGCGACAATAAATGGCAACTTTGATTGTATCAAACCGTTTGGGGTGAGCGTTAGGGTTAGGGCTATAGGTGCTGCGCCGCGGGTCGTCGTAGTTCTCCTTGCACGGCAAATCGGACAATATTCATAGCACTATCGGACACCCCCCCCCTTCCCCGACAGCAGACCCGCTCTGCCCCGTGCGTGCGGCCGATGCTGCAATCCTCACTTTACATCAACATACTCGTCCCGCTGATGTCGCAGAGGGATGGCTTCCAAGACGACACACATTCACCACGACGCCTGACCTGCAGTACTGTGGCATTCGTTCCGCTGTGCGCTCTTTTTGATGAGATTTCAACTGGTCGTTTGTGGTCGGAATGACCGGCCCCCAAAGCGTCAACGCCAAAAGGGCTGGGTGTGAAGACAACAGAAACACAGACGGGTGTTACCCGAGAGGTGCCCCAATTTTTGTTTTTAGGGAGCTCACCTCGGGAGAGCTCTTATACCTCTCCCAAAAAAAACTGAGTTGGGGAAAAAAAAACGAAAGTACCCCAAAGACCGATGAGCGATCCCATGGGCCTATAGGTAACAATACAACGAAAAAAAAGAAAAAAAAAAAAAAATCCGACGATTTTAGATTACGGAGCTCCGTTCTTCACGAAAAAAACAGTTCAGCCCAAACAGTGCTATTAATGCCTCTACCCTTCACTACTCCATACACACCTCATCGTCCTCCAGAAGCCGCGAGACCTCCGAGGCAGGAAGGAACTTGTTCCAGAGAAAAAAATGGTGCCCTCGATTGACCGACCACGACGTGGGGAAGCGATCGGACAACGATCGGTTCACTTCCACCTGTGAGAACCGTTCCACCCAGTACAATCAAACAGCACGATTTAAATGCAGGGCTATGGAAACCCCGGGCATGGTACTTTCCATCCCCAGCTTCAAGGTTATAACGGGTGGGTAACATAAAAAAAACTGAATTTGCGTTGCACCGCTAAGATACTGCCTACCACGAGATGGGAAATCTGTCGGACAGCGATCCATTCACCCCCATTTGAAAATGAAGAGAAGGTTGTTCAACATATTTCTGCCAGTTCCAGGTACGTTAACGCCTGATATCCTGGAACAGGAAACCGCCATTTTCGATATTTTCAATCGGACTGCATACGAAATGGCCAAACAATGCTCATTTTGTTTTCATATTTCATTCCTCATTGTATTTTACCTGTCGGTAGAGGAACGGTAGGTTGGTCCACATCTTTCTCAGGTCCAGATACGTCAACGCCTGGAACCCTGGAGAGGAAACCGTCATTTTCGATATTTTCCATCCCATCGCATAAGAAACGGCCAAACAATGCTCATATTTGTTTTCATTCTTCATTCCTTAGGTCGTATTTTACCTGTCGGTAGGGGAACGGTAGGTTGTTCCACATCTTTCTCAGGTCCAGATACGTCAACGCCTGAGAGCCTTTTTTCATCCCCATGAGGAACAGCGCCAGCTGCGGATGTACGTCTGATGAGACGTCTGTCTCTAACAAAACCAGGTCCGCCTGCACTCGGAACAAAATAATAACGAAAAACAGAAACGACAGCAAATTCAGCGACCGAAATCGACAATCGATCAATCAATCACCCAGTCAAGCACTGACTTAGTCGATGGAGCTGAGCACTAGCTAATCAATCATTGACCCACAAATCAGTCAATCGAAAAGTCAACTAACCAATCAAATAATCAGTCACTCCACAAATTAAACCGCGCAACCACAAACCAACCAGGCACGGGAGCGAGCGAACACCAGCCAGCGACCGACACAAGTCAAGCAGTCGAACAGTCAAGCAATCAACAGCAGTCAGCAGCCAGGTCACCGTTAGCAGCAAGTGACCGACGACAGTTTAGCGACCGACAACAGTCACCGACTGACAGCAGTCAAGTACCGACGACAGTCAAGCTATCGACGACAATAACAGTAATCTTATTAGCAAGCTGTCTTCAACAGCTATCTTCATGATGGAGGCAAACCAGCAAGAGGCGAGCACGGCATGTAAACCGGCTACAGGCAGGCAGACACAGACATGGTACGCTTCCCCTCCTCTTTCCTGCCCTTGCCCCCCTCCCCCCCCCCCCCCAAGAACCCCCTCCAACACCCCCCTTAGCCCCCCCACCCCCATCACCCCTCTCCGCATAAGGGGAATGATCGCATCACGTAGTGTGAATATGGTAAGGCACCCACGAGGAAGTTACACAGTAATACCCATTGCTGTCTCTGGAGTGGCCACACCAGAAAAAAAGTAACTCATTAGCGCTGTCATCCATAAGCAAGAAAGTAGGCAGAAGGTGCCGAAGTCCGTCCGACGAGCGGTTCTTGGAAGGATTCAGTGCACCCTTTATGCGACTCACGGAACACCTCACGGCGCCTCGCGCTTGGTGCAAGCATATGTCTGCCTGGTTGGTGAAAACTCGACGTGCTCCGTCCCGGCATAGTAGGGATGCGTCAACGGACTACGGCCATGCACAAACTGAGTACACCCCTCCCCCCCCCTCTCGGCTGGTCGTCTCCAAAGGGGTGCGAGGTCAACGGTCAACGACTAAGGCAAGCAACAAATGAGTAACCCCCCCTCCCCTCTCTCGTGTGAGTGATTACGTACCCCGCTCCCCCCAAAAACAACACTGCAACCCCCCCTCCACTCCCGTCACCTTGGCGAGGTTCGGCACGTCAAACAGATTTCCGCACGCAAACTCCAGCGTCCTCCCCGCCGCGCCTCTGCAAATGCTCGCCGCCGCCGCCGCACCCACCCGCCCCCCCACCCTCCCCGCTCCGGCTTCGCCTCCTGCAACACCTCCGTCCTCCGCGCCCTCACCAAGAGAGGGCTGTTCGGGCTGCTGCTGAGGCAGTGACTCAATGGACATGAACTGCCCAGGCACGTGCCTCTTGATCCCGTACACTCCCGGCTGAAGGTCCATCAGCGCAAACAGGGCCTGTTGGGGGTGGGGTAGAGGGCGGAGTTAGGGTTGGGTGCGGGGGTTGGGGGTCGGGGTAGGGTTGGGGCTAGGATGGAGCAGGGGTTGGGTTGGGGGCGGGAGTTTCGGGTTGGGGCTGAGGGTGGGTGTTCAGCTTGCGGTTCACACAGTTTTATTTGGTAGAATATGATATGCTCAGATAGATCAAGACCAGTCAAGCAAGGACAACCTAGCACAACCCAGTAACGAACATAACAGCCAATTACAACCAAACCTAACCCCCACCCACCCCACCCAACCAACGCCAATCCAGCAAAAGACAAGCAAAAACCCACCAACAACCGTTCCACGAAAAAGTCCCCCCACCAACACCCCCCCGTATCCTTCCCACCTACCATCCCGACCTCCCCAACCACATCTTACCGCCTCTGCGAGCTCGAACCGTGCCTCGGACAACTCGGTGCTGTACACCCTGCCCAGATTGGGGAACAGCAAGGAAATCCGCACAGCAGCCTCCCTCCCCCGCCCTGCCCCATACCACCACCACCACCACCACCACCCCCTCTCCCCCCCCTCTCCCCCAACCCAGCCAACCCAACCCCACTCACCCCCCAAAACCACCACTCACCGCCTCTCCCAGCTCGAACCGTGCCTGGGACAGCTCGATACCGTACACCCTGGTCAAGTTGGGGAACTGCAAGAAGACTTGCATGGCAACTTTCCCCGTCCCCATGCCCAGGTCGTACACCGTCGAAGCCTTGGCAGCATTAAGGTGTTTAGAGCCCATAGCCTTGTTCACCCCCCTAGGAAGAAGCTCTCCGTACAGGAGAGAACCCTGTTGTCATGATTGAGTTTTGACGTTTGTTTTTGAACGCATTATTGACGGTTTTTGATGGTTTTGACGGTCATAACGGACCATCATTGACGGGTTTTGACCAGAATTGACGGCGTTTGACGGTTTTACCCCGAGTTTGCCGGTTGGTGGTGGTTTCATCAGAGTTTGATGGTGGTAGTGACGGTTTCACCCGCGTTTTGCGGTTGATGGTTTCAACCGAGTTTTACGGGGAGATGTTCAATTGGAGGGAGGCGGGGGAGGGGGGAGGGGGGGGGGGGGGTACTCATTCGTTGCTTGCCTTAATCATTTGGCCATTGACCACGCATCCCTTCCGAGACGGAGCACTGTTCCTACTCCTAATAGATACACCTCCAACATATGGGCGCTCTTTACTGCTTGCTTATCCTATCCCCGTCCCGTTTCGCCGTCTGCGGCCACCATCTATCTCCAAGGATAGCGATCGTTTTCTCGCTACTCTCTAGTCTACCAAACTCTTCCATGCCACAAACGTCTAATTTCCTCTTCTCTAACGGATCCCATTACTAGGTGAATATTTCGCATTCCCCTACTATATGAGTCCTACTCTAATGTTGTGCCACACGGGCACAGGGGCGGGGGAAGGGGGGTATGACGGTTACTATCGAGTTGAAGCCTTGGCAGCGTTACGGTTTCCGACCCCATCGCCTCGTTCACCCCGCCACAGTACTGTAGGAAGAAGCTCTACCCACCTACTTAGATGATGTACCCCTTATCAATAGGAAGCTCTCCCTACAGGAGAGAACCCTTCTATCACTATTAATATCAAGTTTGACGGTCATTGACTGATTCATTCGAGTGTCTTTCTCAGATGTAGTACCACAGTTGGCCGGAATCTGTGTTTATAAAACGAAGGATCAGTACTCGTCCGGACGCTAGGTGTGCTAGGTGTCGTTGCGTGGCCATGGCGTTGTTACGTGAACACAACAGCATCAACAACGACACCAACAACAATAACAAAAACAACAACAGCACCACCAACACCAAAACCAGAAGCCACAGATACAAACCGACAATATCACCAACAACAGCAACAGCAGCATCGCCAACACCACCAACGCCACCACCACCACCAACACGAACAAGAACAAGAATGAGAATGAGAACAACACCACAAACACCATCACCAACAAGAACGAGAACAACAACAACAGCAACGCACCTTAACCTGTCGGGCCGTAACCTTATCCCGATCCGTAACGCACGTGTGCCCCACAGTCTTATGCCCAGTCTCCTGCAATCATTTTTATACCGTCATAAAAAATAAAGGAGTGAGAAGGGAGGGAAGAGCAAAGGTTGGGATAGGGGTTGGGCGGGGGTTAGTAGGGGTGGCATGGGGATGGCGGTGGGATAGGGATGGGGTGGGGGTGGAGGCGGCGTTGAGGGTGGGGAGCAAGCAGAGGTGGAAGTGGAAGTGGGGTGGAGGTTAGGGTAGGGTAGGGTAGGGAGGGGGTTGGGTGAGGTGGGGTGAGTGTGGAAGTGGAGGCTGGGTGGGGGTTGGGTGGGTGGGGGTTGGGTTGGCGGGGAGAGGTGCGGATGATGGTGGGGGTAAGATTGATGTGGAGTGAGTGATGGGGGCAAGGGGAAGGGGACGACACAACTAGTTGCCTGCGCGCTTTCTTGCTTTGGCGAACAGCAAATGACTAACCTCTGTGCGTCGATCGGTACATGCACAACTGTGATCACGGCATGCCAACGAGGCCGCTGAGGGCGAAAAAACTCCCGCAAGCTGAGTGCAATCAATAGTCGTGAGTCGTGAATTTGTTCACATGTTTGACTCGGCCCGTATACACTACAGCAGTTTTGAGCCCACCCGGACAGTGAAATTTTAAACCTCCCGACACGACCCGCCCCCTCCCTCCCTAGTGCTAACGCCTCATTAAATTCCTCTATGAGACCTTCGAAGCCCCTCAGCATTCAGAATGCATTCGGCCTGTATCCGGTCCGCTGATGGGTCCTCATCGGCACACAGTCCAACCGCATCTGCTACGCATGCACCTTGCAGTTGGTTCGCATTCGCATTGCTCTAGATCTGCATCCGATCCATGGGCGCTCCGCATCCGGTCGGCACGATCCGCCGCAGCTTTCCATTCGGTCCGCTGCCGATCCCGTTCCGTCCGCGTCCAGTCCCATCCGTTCCCCATACGGTCCGCCTCCTCTTTGCATTAGGTTCACATCCGTTCCTCATTCGGTCCACCTCTGTTCTCCATTAATTCTGCTTGCGGTCCCATTTCAGACCGCCTCAGCTCCCCATTCGGTCCGCATCCACTCCCAATTCGGTCAGCACCCGCTCCACATGCAGCCTACATCCGCTCCCAGTAGGTCCACTTCAGATACTCATTCGGTCCGCATCCGCGCTCCATTCCATACGCCTGAGTTTCCCATTTGGTCCATATCCGCTCTCCATTTGGTTCGCATCCGCTCCCCATTCGGGCCGCCTCCGCTTCCCATTTGGGCCGCATCCGCACCCCATTTGGTCCACACTCGCTCCCCATTCGATCCGCATCCCGTGCCAAATTGGCCCGCCTCAGCTCCCCATCCGGGACGCCTCAGCTCCCCATCCGGGACGCTTCAGCTCCCCATCCGGGACGCCTCAGGCCCGCATTGGTCCGCGTCCACTCCCATTCGGTCCGCATCCGGTACTCATTCCGTCTGCATCCGGTACCCATTCGGTCCACCTCAGCTCCCATTTGGGCCGCTTCTCACTCGGTCTGCCTCTGATCCTTATTTCGCGTCGCCCCAGCTCCCCAGTCGGTCCGCACCCGTTCCTCATTCGGTCCGCCGCCGCTCCCCATTTGGTCCTCTCTCTGTTCGGTCCGCACCCACTCCCAAATCGGTACGAATCCTCACCCATAGCGGTCGGCCTTTGCTCCCCGTTCGGTGCGCATCCTCTCCAAACTCGGTCTACACCCGCTCCTCATTCGGTACGCCCCCGTTCCCCATGCGGTCCGCATTCGCTCCCAAATCGGTACGCCTCCGCTCCTCATTCGGTACGCCTTCGCTCCCCATTCGGTTTGCATCTGCTCCCAAATCAGTAAGCCTCCGCTGCCCATGCGTTCCGCCTCAGCTCCCCATTCGGTCCGCATGCGCTCACTATCCGGTCCACGGGCCACATCCGCCTCTCATTCGGTCCTCATCCGCTCCCAAGTCGACCCGTCTCTCCCCATTTGGTCTACATCCATTCCCAAATCGTTCTGTGTTTCCTCTCCATTCGGTCCGCACGCGGTCCAGACCAGCTCCCCATTGGGTCCGCCTCAGCTAACAAATCGGCCCACCTCAGCTCCTCATCCGGTTCGCATTCGCTCCCCATCCGGTCGGCATCCGCTTC
The DNA here is from genome assembly GCA_012845835.1 of Undaria pinnatifida. Lineage (NCBI taxonomy): Eukaryota > Phaeophyceae > Laminariales > Alariaceae > Undaria > Undaria pinnatifida. The sequence goes on along the minus strand of JABAKD010000024.1, from coordinate 2,743,346 downwards.
CCATTCGGCCCACGTCCGCTGCCCATTCGGTCAGCATCCGATATCATTCGCCTCCGCTCCCTAACCGGTTGGCCTCAAATCCTTATTCAGTCCGCCGCCGCTCCCCATCCATATCCGATCCACCTGTGGTTCATAACCGGTCTGCTTTTGGTCCATACCCGCTCCTGATCCGGTCCACATTCGGTCCGCTTTCGGCCCATACCCGCTCCCCACGTGGTCCACATTCGGTCCGCTTTCGGTCCGTACCTGCTCCTGATGCAACCAGCATTCCGTCCGCATTCCGTCCGCCCATCGGCGGTGGGGGCTGCACCACGCCGTGGTGACGAGAGAGATCAAGAGGTCCCGTCTCGCAGGACGTCTTCCTCGTTCTTCCAAAAACTAATGCCCTGGTCGCCATTTGAATACCATTACTTGTGACTAACCGACATACTACAGCAAAACTCACGCGCCATCGAAGTATCACGCACAGCTTGCAAAGATGACTTTCGACGAAACCTTCGATCTCACACACAGCTGGAGTGTGATTTTACATTCTATTTACAAAACCTAATCCCATACGAGCACCCGCACTACTACGGTGGTGTTCAGAACCCACAATGTGCACGAAAACAACTTTGCATTCACCTGTTTTCACCAAGAAACCATGTTAGGTCCTGATTACCATGACCCCCGTACTAATTACACGTGTTTCTTACCTCAATTCGTCGGTGAAGCTATCTAAAAGATTTAAAAGAGAAAAAATAGACACCCTTCTTTACTTCTCCCGTCCTCGTACCTGAACCCGTGAGCCGTAGGCTCGGTGGAGGAGCGACAGCGCCACGCAGAACTCCGGCGAGATGTCCTCCTCGTAGTGCCACTTCTGCTTGGGGGATAGGGGGAGGGGGATTGGAACGAAACGCGACGGCGACAACAAAATCAGAAGAAAACAAAAACCAAGCCCCTACTGGAAGTAAACGCAACTAAGCAACGGGCTATTCACCCCCACCCACAGACCAGCCGGATGCAACCCCATAACAACGCCATCACCAACAGTGTAGCATCACCATCACCACAAAGTCATCAACACTATCCCCCTTAGCAAAAAACACCATAATCAGCAACAGCATCCCAACAAACAGATACCACCACCACCACCACCCCTACCACCCCGTCGCGATGACTCGTGACTACGCCAACGCTACCGTGCTCTGAACACAGCGGCTATGGTGGCAACCAACAGCACAGGATCCACCAACACGCCATCATCACCCACCACCACCACCATCACCCACAACCATCTCTCCTCTTCCACCACAACTACCACCCCCTCCTTCACCCCCCCCCCCCCCCCCCCCACCACCACACCTCCCCCTCGCCCCCACCACCAGTCATCGCAGTAACAAAGGCCGAGCAGCAGCCCCTCCCCCTGAGCAACTACCACCACAGCCCGCCCACCCCAGCCACCACACACAGCAGCAACACAAGCCAAGCAGCAGCCGCCCCCCGTCCCCCCAGAAACTACCACAACCACCATGCTTGTTATTCCTCACAACCAGCCCTTACCTCCCGCGCCATCGTGACAGCCAACAACCAAACAGCAGCGAAACCTGCCTCAATTGGCGTCACTCTTTCGGTGGGACCCTTCTTCATTTCATGAACCCTTGTAAGAACAGCAAAAAAAAACACCCTAACTCCAAGTACTTTTTCTCCAAAAAACGTACCTAAACGGGCTACAACCTCTTCGCCGCTATGGCTCCACCAAACCACCACCACCTCCACCACCACCTTAGCCAAACCTCGACACACGCTCCTATCAAACTAGCCATGTACAAACACTGTCGTGACCAGATCCAAACAACCGCCGATTGTGACACTCGACTCACGTCGCAACTGTCACAGCTACACGTCGCTTGCTACCGCACCGCGTCGCCCGACAGCCAAGCAGCTAGGACTCTTGAGATAGCTGGACCTGACAGCTGTAGTCATAAGTTGCGAGGCTAGGTAAAAACCAACCAACTGACACTCAAAAGTATGTATCGTTATAAAACACATTGCGAGCTACGGGAGCCGAAGGACACGCCAGCTAGCGCTGGACCGCGAATGCAATTGAGTCAAATTGACACACGACATGTATGCAAATACGTGTAATTACGGTGAGCTTAACGCCTTCACGTTTGGAAACCCTTTTTAGGGTAAAAAAACTTGGAATTAGTATACGAGGGGGGTTGGAGGCTCTATTAATAGTAGGATAAAGCTTTACTTGTCCCCATCCGACGGAGGATACGTTGAAACAAAAAAAAAAACTACAAAGGAACCAGGCAGATGCAAAGACAACACAACTCCGCAAACAACCGCACGCAACAAATTGCAGTACACTGCAATACCTAGCCGACCAATACCTAGTCGGGGACCTACTATCGGAATAGCATCGGCCAACTCATAGCCCCCTTTAGAGCCCCAAACCCCCTCCATACTAATTCCAAGTAATTTTCTCCAAACATGGGTTTCAGTCGCAAAGGGGTTAAGCAGTAACCACAAGCGACATGTAGTCAGCCCACTCACAGCATTACAGGCAGCAGAGACCTCCGTCTATGTCGGGGCCAAGATTTCAGGGGGGTCTGGCTCTATCTCTAATCCTCCCCCCCGATACGGCTCATCACCACACCACTGCCACCACCACTACCCCCTCCCCCTCCATTCCTCCACCCAACCAACACAGGCGTAGCTCCTTGCCATCCTAGAACTGCAGCACCTAGTTGCAAGCCACACGATTGCGGCTCCTGCTTACATGTTCACGGTCTCCGGACGGGATGATGTCCCGACCCAACCAGAAGCCTAAGCCCCAGCCTAGCCCCAAAATTATATTGGGTGGTGGGGTGGGACGGGGGTTGGCTGAGGTGTGTGGGCTATTGGGCTTGGTCTGATGACGCCATTCACCCTCACACACCAAAAACTATCAACAACGCGTAGCTTGCAATTTAGTGTTGCAGTTATAGGACAGCAAGGAGGTTTCGTCATCCAACACCGCCACTCCACTCCCCCCCCCGCTATACCTCACAGCTCACCCCTGGCTACCACCATACCCGATAGGTAGCCGACATAAAAATGTAAAAACTTGCCTCGATAGGGACCAAGCCATCGGTGGCGTCAGGCTGTCACCTTGACGTCCCACCTATTACGGGTAAGAGTCCACCACCACCTATACCACCATCACCACCACCTCTACCACCATCACCATCACCACCACCATCGCCACTACCACCCCCCACACCACCACCACCACGACAACCCGCCCCTAGCTACCGCTGTCATTGTGACTCGGCCAACAGAACTCACCGCGGCCCTCAAGAGTCAAGAAGTCAGCTAAACCCACCTCAATCGGGGCCAGCCCTTCAGTAGGGTCAGGCTCCATCTCCTTGACCTCCCCCCCGTTAGGCTGCGCGCGTTCCACGATGTAGAAGGCCGTCCGCAGCATGTTCACCCATCGCTTTTCCCCCGATCTGCGGTACTCCACGCAGTGCTTTCCGGACTTGTGGTACTGCATTTTTTACGTATGTGTCGATTTACCACACACGGTGGGTTGCATATTATTGTGTGTTTTCGATTGTATTTTTTTTTGCGGTTTTTCGTTGCGTTGTTGATTTTTTTCAATTTTTAGTTTTTGTTGTTATGTTGTACATTTAAAAATACATATTTATGCGCGAGTAGGAGGACACAAAGAGGGCGGCGCGAGGGAACGGGGGAGGGGGGAGCGGGGAGGGTAGGGAGGGGGGATGACATGCCGTCACATGATGAGGAAAACGCCACGAGCTGGCTTTCAATAGGTCGCTTAAAAGGTGCTTATTAGTTACAGCAGTAGGTATTGCAGCTGGTTACGTACGGGAAGTTGCGGGGTTCTGCGTCTTTGTGCCTGACCGCCACGCTAATGGCTTGACGTGCGTTATTTTTTGACAACTGTTACAAACAACAATATATCAGATAGGGACGTTCCTAACGAACACAAAAAAGTCAGGAATCGTGTTGAAAAAAACGCGACTTGTTCGCGAATCGTGAAATTTTGTCAGGAATATGGACCTTCGATCATTCTGATATTTTCCCATAAAAACTGATGTAAAGATTCCTGAAAACGTGATGTTTGTTTTATTAAACGTGACATTTCAGAATTTCAAAACGTCAGGAATCCTTGAGGATTCGTGTTATTTTGTGTTCGTTAGGAATGACCCCTACTGTAGTCGACTTTTACCCGTCACCCAAAGAATGACTAATAATAGCCGTCAAGTCCAGCCAACTCGCAGTCCTACAAACACGCCTGTGGTCCGCTTTTTGTGCGGTGCCCTCTAGCGCGGGGCTCCACTTGTGTGCGGTAAACATCGCCCCAAACAGAGTACTAGCAAACCATCCGGAATAGTTCGGGGTCCCACTTTAGTGCGGTAAATATCTTCCTACTTTGTAGTAGCGCACTATTCCAGGGTAACGGGGGTCCCACTTTAGTGCGGGTGTTGTCATCTGGCAAGACAACGCACCAACAACGCACTAACGAGGGACCACGACTGGATCAGGTTCTTCTAGCCCTGCCGTGAAATGGCTTACTGCTGCTGATAGACACCAGCTGTATGCTCCGAAGCTCACTACCCGCGTAGGGTGCGGAAGGTGCCACGTACCATACAAAAAACAACGGAATCCTCCAATTGGAATCCTCGATCTTACAGCTGCTCTACGAGTACGAGTGTATTTCTTAATTTTGACCAAAAATATCACGGAACACAAACGTCAACTGCCTTGAGCTAAAACCAAATGTGTTCACAGTAGTCTGTCACAACGGCCCACAACGCGAAGCTGCGTGGTATACATACATATGACTAAAGTTGAAGGTGTTCTAACAATTGCGCTGAGTTCTAACAAACTGAACGTGCTGTCACTCGAAACTGTTTCACGTACCCACAAAGCACAAAGCAACAGCAAATCGCAATTTTTCAAGCTGCGAGATATACATCCCCTCAAAACGGCTTTTGAAGCTTCCGTGCACAGATTGATTCATTATTTAAAAACTGAACGTCTTCGCATCACCCTGTTGACCCCGGTACTAGCTGGTACTAAGGGGAGTCGCCGACCTATAGACTATCCTTCACGTGGACGTACCCGCCCCTTAATACGCGCGATACGGGGATCACACAGCTTGCAACTATGACTTTCGACGAAATCCTCGACTTCACAGCTGTAGTGGATTTTTAATTTTAGTAAATATATTTACTAGTAGCGGGTAGGTCAAGCATGCCGTGATTGCTAACAAGTTTGCTGTGAGTTCCATCAAAATTGTCCACAAAGCAGCAGTACTACAACGCAAGCTGGGTGTTATCATGTTATCATTATACCTGGTATAACAAAACGCTGTCAGTTTGACAAAAGCTGCCGTGAGTTTTATCCAAATCGTGCACGAAGCAGCACGCAGTCCTCTTCAAGTGTGCAAGCGGTGCCATATGGCCGTACAATTGCATGCCTTTTTCGTGTGAATTTGCTGCGAGTTACCATTACACTAAAGAAACAAACTTGTCCACACAACAGTAGTACCACGTCAACTTTTCAGGTTGCGGGATACCTCGTATCATCCTATGAAGCTTTTTGTTTTCCCATACCTTCCATTATCTTCGCAGTTTTTTCTCTTTCTTCTACCTCCCTATAATCGTGGTCTCTGACCATCCCCACTACGGTATAGGCCTTCGTTTTTATTGCGACAAGATGCCAACCCTTTCTTCCCTCGTTGACTCGAATCGGATTGCGAGCATACACATACATACCTGAATATCACCAGGTATCCAGGTATACTTTCTTGTTCGGTTAACCCTTTACGAGCTGCGCCCACTTTTTTTGGGAAATATTACTTGAAATTAGTGTGGAATTGTTTTTGTGGCGCTAAAAGTATTGGGGGTAAGCTTATTGTAGGTCGTTTTTCTATTCTTACAATTTTATGGGCAAAGAACCGGCCCGCTTCAGGCGTTCTGACAAATCACGTCCCGTTCTGACAAATCACGTCTGAATTCCGGCTTCGCGTCGCAATTCTGACATTTTTACGCATGACAGAAGCAGCGTGGTGCCTCGTTAGTGCGGTGCCTTTGCCAGATGACAATACCCGCACTGAAGTGGGACCCCCCAGCACTAGATAGCTCAGTACTCCATAGGACGAGGTGGGAACAAGCGATTTTTACCGCACTAAACTGGGACATCGCAATCAAGGATAACGCACTAACGCGGAATGACCACGGCACCGTAGGGCACTTTGACCTTTCTGGCACTATGAGCCATATATATCACATCTTTGATTATAGAAAAAGAACGCCGACACGCAACAGTAGCAGCATGCCCATGTTTGACTACAAGGAAAAAGAACGCCGACGCACAATAGTAGCAACATGCCCATGTTTGACTACAGGGAAAAAGAACGCGGCATGCAACAGCAGTACAGTAACAACATGCTGTCGGGAGGAAACCGTTCGGTGTGTGTGTAGGTGTGCCTGTGCCCGCCGTATGCTAAGCATACCACAAAGAGCACTGCTGTAGCACGGCGACTGCGTGCAACGCGAGACGGCGTGCAACGGAACAAGCCCTAAAAGTCAGAGCAAATGACTGATGGCGAGACCTGCAGAGGACCGATTTACGTAAACCTCTGCAGCCGCCAGGTTTACGTAAATCGGTCCTATGCAGGTCTCGCGATCAGCCACGCAAATATGCAAGCAACACGACACAGTACACACCACAGAGACACACTAACCAAGTTAAATAACGAAACAATGGAAGCCTGTATATACGATCCGGCAACGAAGAAGGTTTTGGCCCAAGTCAAACGCCAACACATTGCCTCATTGTTATGGAACACCTTGGGAAGAAGCCGCGTGCGCATGGGATTATAACAGCATACCCGGTTTGCAACTAGGCGCCGCCTTGGTACGAACACCAATACCCATAACCGTGACACCTGGTGTGGTGCACAGCTGACAGACATTTCACAACTGCAGCAGCACCAAAGACAATGTGGAGAGAAGTTGCTAGGAAATAAACCGCCATACATGCGACCAGTATTCTCTTGTGGCATTCACAATGACGGGCTTGGCGTCCCGCGTGGCGTTTGGGTTCGCCGCGCCGTCTGCGCCTGCGCCTTGCGACGCGATTACAATGCGAACCAGATCCGGCCGCCTTCGTGCCGAGCCCGACTTTACGGCCTCGGCACAACTTCACAGGACCTGGTTCACGCTCATCACATCCGCGGTCGCCCGTTCTCCACGGGCGAGCGCGAAGCGCGCTAGGCCGGGGACGGTGACGCCGGCTTCCTGGGTGGTCATTGCCGCGATGTAGGCGTTCAGGTTGTCAAACTTTGAGGCAGCGGTGAAATCCTTTTTTGGTGACGTTGGTGATAGGGTGATCGGGGTTTTTGTTGTCGGGCTTTGAGGTAAGAGAGGGAGAGACAGAGAGGCGAAGACGTGCTCGTTGGAGCCCTAGACCGCGCGGTGGTGCTTGGGCGACAGCTGCAGTTAAGGGTCTCAACTAAGCTCTCCGTTCTCTGGCCTATCTTTGTAGGAGAACAGCTCGATGACTTGTGGGGCTGGGGGGCTGTCGTACTGTCCTAAAATGAGGCCTCACTTGTGGACCGGGTTAGGGGATCATTCGAGAACGTTCCCAGTCCCGGTCTTCAGTAACACACCTAGAATCAAAATATATTAAATACTGCATGTACAAAAATTAAAAATAAATAAATAACAAGACCCCTCTCATTACGTGAAAAAAAACACCCACATAGTATACTACAAGTACCAACAACGCAGCTTGCAGAGATGAGTATCGACCCTAAATTCATCGAACTCACAGCTGACGTCCTCAAAATAATTTTATAAAATGGCGGCAGCGGCTGTTTTTTCTGTGCTTCCGCGACTTCATTCCTTGTTAATTTCTTGTCTGCCTGTTTTTTTTTGCAATGTAATTTTTTTTTTCTGCTTGTCTGTTCTTGTTTTCACCTTCATCTTTTGGCAGGCTGCAGCTACGGAAGCCGTGCGTACGGAACTGGGTGTACGCAGTTCAGATTATGCTATTTTCAATATAGCCATACTGGTATTGGTTACGTTGTACATGCCATAATAAACGGTATTGTCTACATGTATACTTTTATTTTTTGCACGTTGAACAGGGAATGCCAAGCTGTCGCACGTACCGACGTCGAAATTTATTCTTCGTGGTGAGCTGTACAACGTATTCCTACTACAACCTCTTCCTACACCTGTGCATTCGCATTTGTCCTGGAGGGTGAGCTTTTTCAGCTACACATCTTACTTGCATGCTTTGCCGAGAAAGAGCTACAATGAGCTACAGACATGAGCTATGACTGTGTTTTCCCGGGGTGAGCTACAGGCCGTAGCTCATCTGCACATGTTTCCCCCGCTTGAGCTATAGGCGATAGCTCATCTGCGCATGTATTCCCGGCGTGAGCTATAGGCGATGGCTGATCTGCACATGTTTCCCCCGCTTGAGCTATAGGCAATAGCTCATCTGCACACATTTGCCCAGGGTGAGCTATACGAGCTACATGAGCTAGCTCATCCGTCCCCGGAATGAGCTATATGAGCTACGTGAGCTGCGCATGGTTTGGAAGCTTGAGCTATAGGCGATAGCTTATCCGCACATGTTTTCAAAGCTTAAGCTATAGAGGATAGCTCATCTGCACATATTTGCCCAGGGTGAGCTATTGGAGCTACATGAGATAGCTCATTTGACCCTGGATGAGCTATAGAGCTACATGAGCTACACATGTTTTCCCCGGCTTGAGCTGTAGGCCGTAGCTCATCTGCACATGTTTTGGTAACTTGAGCTATACACGACAGATGAGCTAGCTCATGATCTGTTCGACGTGTGAAACCTCTCGACCCGACCCGACCCGACCCGTGAGGTTTTGAAAACATCCTGACCCGACCCGACGAGACCTGCAAGATTTTGAAAGCCTGTTGACCCGACCCGACCCGACCCGACCCGGGACACTCCGAGGGACCCGTGATGTGCGGGTTTCATGCGGATCGGGTCGACTGGACCCGTGATATTTCTCAAAGGTCAAAGTCGAAAAGTCACGGATCAAACATGTCTGGATAATGTGTACCTTGGTCGGTTGGTTGGTCCTTGGTCCCTCGTACTTCTCCCAGGATATCGTGCTCTCTGGTTTTGTTACCGGCATTGTTTGCAGCATTATTATGTGGTGTGCGCGCGAAAAATGATGAAGAGAACGCAAACCACGCATGGGTAATTAGCCACGCCCGTAGCGCTAGACCACCGGGTCGACCCGACGAGCGACCCGACGAGCGAGCTGGTTATCTATGCAGTCTCCGGCCCCGGCAAGCAGCCTAGCTGAGCCGCCTCTGGCAGCAAGCCTCCGCAACTGGGGCGGTGGATCTGTCAGCAGGGGCTGCGATCCGCGAGGATGGGTTGCGTTGTCTGCTGCTGGTGCTGGTGCTTTGACGACGACTGCTCTTGCTTTTTTACGTTTGGTCACATTTCGTACTGGTATGATACTTCTCGAGCTAGCTACTACCACTGCTGTATCTACTATCCATCTATCTACATATCTATCTATCTATCTATGCAGTCTGGCCCCGGCAAGCAGCCTAGCTGAGCCGCCTCCGGCAGCAAGCCCACAACTGGGGCGGTGGATCTGAGCAGGGGTTGCGATCCGAGAGGATACGGGGTCTGCTGCTGGTGCTTGCTGGTGCTGCTGCTTCGAAGGCGACTGCCCTTGCCTTTTTACTTCTGGTCACATTTGGTACTGTTAAGACCGTATTATTACTGTTACGGCTTCAGCCGCCACGGGATCCGCGTCACACTCTGTATGCCTTGGTACGAGTAGCTAGGGATACTGCCTGGTGATTGTTTTACACGCTGTGATGACATATGATCGGAGCATCGGCACGAGAGCGAGGCAGGAAACGGTAAGTTTTGTATGATTTACGGATCCGCGGGCCCGACCCGCGAAGTGCCTGCACGGCAATGGCCCTGTCAGCTGTAAAGTTTGAAAGAGGAAGATCCGCGGGCCAGATCCGCGGGTTTGACCCGCGGGTCAGCCGAAAACAACTCGCGGGTCATGATAGCCTGACCCGCGAGTGACCCGTACCTCGCGGGTCATGACCCCGACCCGACCCGACCCGACCCCCGAGATTTTGAAACCTCTTGACCCGACCCGACCCGACCCGCGAGATTTTGAAGCCCATTGACCCGACCCGACCCGACCCGCGAGATTTTGAAACCTCTTGACCCGACCCGACCCAACCCGTGAGAGTTTAAAACGTGATGACCCGACCCGACCTGATCCGCGAGATTTTGAAACCCTCTTGACCCGTAAAGCAAGGGGATCTGTTTGGGCATATATAGCACGTCCACCTAACCCCTAACCTCAAATCGTCGGAATGCCATTTCTGTTTTGCGATACACTGAAATTTGCCGCATATACCTAGGCCATGGGTTTGTTTTACAAAAATATTGTTTGTTCATCGGGTTGCGTTTTCAGTATACTCCATTATACCACTTTTTTCCATTACTACCCCTCAATTTAAGAGGTTAAAACCTCTCCCAAAAGATGATTAGGAGAAAAATAAAACTGATACCGGATGAAAACCTCCCTTGGCCTAGGCACAACAACGATAATCATTCCAAAACAACATGGCCTATTTCCGGCGGTTTTGGATCAAGGAGCTCCGTCATTCAGAAAACATTTCAGACGAAAAGTGATACCTCTATCGTAGAATGCGTCCCATGAGTTTCACGCTTGAGGGGAACTGAACCGGTCAGAAACGTTTTGTTTTTTTTTTACCAAAAAGTGCAAGACCCCTACCGCGGGATGACTCGGTCAAAGAAATTTCCGACGAACGGGGCTCTCCTCGAGCGAGGACTTACCCAAATAGCGCTGAAAAAACAACCTGTAAGTCAGATTATGGGTGAGGAATAGAGCAGTTTAACGCCTTAGCAACTGGAACCCCTTTTTTTTTTACAAGTTAACTTGAAGATAGTGTAGGTAGGGGTTGGGGGTCTCTTAAAGGGGTTAATAAGCAACCACCCTCAGAAGACGAAAAAGAGGCAGTGCAACTCTACCGTGGACCGTGTCCTTGGCATCTTCAGAGAGGAAAAGAAGTCCAGAACGAACCGACGACCACACTATTACAGCCTCGACAACAGCGAAAGCCGCCCGAGCTTCCGGGGTAAGTGGTGGGTTCGATCTGCAATGTAGGGAACTGTACGACACGCGCGACGCATGGCGAAACTCGTCGTGCTGCACACTCGTTCTTCCTACAGTAGTCGCTTGATGAGATCGTGTGTACAGCTCCTTGTGTTTTCGGTCGCCCATACACGGGTAAAAAAACGGTAAGATTGGAAATTCACCAAAATCATCCTCCCCCCTCCAAAAAAACGGAACACAAAAAATCTGCACAAAACAACCCACCGAATACGCGCAGTTCTCCCACAGGCTCGCGTCTTTGTGATAAGATAGTGAGTGGCTCTCCCTATTAATAGTGCCGGTACGTGCCAGTCCAACATGCCGGCGCTATTGGGAACAGGGATACTATACGATAGGGTTTCAGTCGTGCCAAGCGATTTCACCGTCACTACAAAGAGATAAGTGGCCCCATTCATCCGGCACTGTTGCCCCCCCCCACCACATACACCGGAGCAATCCAAAAAAATATGTACCCGAGGGTACATGCGAAGTTCTCCCGTAAGCTCGTGGCTGCATGTGCGGTGTGTGGTGTGTGCTCCAGCAGCAGAGGAAGGACGGGCTAAATTCATTGTGCCACCATCTGTGCGTGCACAGGTGTGTGGGTATAGCAGAGCTACTCGAGCGGACGGCGCGGCTACTTGCTGCTTTTGATGGACCTAGAGGCCAAGACCATTGCTGTGGTGTTCTTTCATGCTGCTTTTGATGGGCCTAGAGGCCATGACTATTGCTGCGGTGCTCTCTCTACCCATCGACATCCAGCACATTCAGTGTCCGCGCTGATTCTTCATCCTATCTAATGTATTTTTTTTCTTTATCCCATTTATTATCCTCGCACTACTCTCGCGCTCCCTCCCAGTAGTAACTCCGATCCGGGATCACAGAGCGGGCCCTCCTCCCCCCTCCCCACTACGGTTCGTGCCTTCGTTTTTAATGCGAGACGAATTCAGCATTTTCCTCCCTCGTCGACTCGCGTCAAATTGAGCCTACCCACGCTGCAAGGCGCATCCCTTCTTTTGTGCCGCATTTTTGCATATATATTCAAAATAACGGTGGGGATCGAACTCCAGGACCAGCGCTAGTAGCATTCGAGGGTGACCACTAGAACCACTACTACCACCGGGGCGACCGGCTTTGCACATGTACCTGGCATACGCGAAGCACATTTACTCCAATAGGAATCCACGCTCTGTACAACTATGATAGTTGTCAGTTGCCTGCTAGACAACTACTCTTCGAAGAAGCTGCGCACCCAAGTTGTTCTGGACAAATACTTTTGGAAAAGCTTAGCAACTAGTTGTCCTGGACAACTATTGTTTGAAGAAGCTGTGCAACTAGTTGTCCTGGACAACCACTTTTTGAAAAAGCTGCGCAATTAGTTGTCCAACTACATTTTGAAAAAGCTGCGCAACTAGTTGTCCTGGACAGCTACTTTAAAAAAATGATGTGTAATGCGTTAATGGTGGTCTGGGGGTTCGGAGGAAGCCTAGCCTTGTGTCATCATGTAATGGAAATCCACATCTCCGCAATTCACTCAAACTAGTTGCACCAGATGTCCGGATAATTACTGGTTCGAAAGCGCGCAAATAGTTGCCCGGACGACTACTCCTTGAAAAAGCTGCGCAACCATTAACAGTTGCCCTGGACAACTGCTCTTTGAAAAAGCTGCGCAACTTGTTGTCCTGGACAACGACATATTGAAAAAGCTGCACAACTAGTTGTCCTGGACAACATTTTTTCGGAAAAGCTACGCAACTAGTTGTCCTGGACAACTACTTTCCGCGCAACTACAATTGTGGTTGGTTGTTCTGGACAACTACTCGTCCTGGAAAACTATACACACTATTGGTTGTAGTTGCCAGCGGTAGATTTATGTACAGGGTGTGCAATATTCGCACAAGCTCTGCGGTCACGAACCACCAAACAGAGACTATGCAATATACTCGCTTGGGCTAGGAGGTGTTATTCGCCGGCTTGACTTGCGTGGCGGCAAAACATTTCTTCATTCTCTCGTAGTGTTAAAGCGTTTTTTTCCTCCTTTTCAACTTGCGAAACCCTCAGGGTGAAAGCCAACCACCGACCACATGCCGAAGGGGAAGCTTGCAAACATAAAATATGATAAACACAGCAGTAGTAAGAGTCGTTCCTAACGAACGCGACGAAACACGAATCCTGATAAAATATCACCATTCCTGGCATCAACTTGAACGGAAAATGTCAAAAACGACTCAAAAGGCCAGATTCCTGACAAATATCGCGGTTCGCGAAAATATCACGCTTTTTTGTCACAATTCCTGGCATTGCGATGCTAAATATGTATATTTAGCATTGCAATGCCAAACGCACTGGGTACGAAACGCGGAACAACACCAGGAAACTAGACAAGAACGAAAGACAGAAAGAACGAAAGGGAGAAGCAACGAAATAAAAAAATAAAAACAACAACCAACGTAACGAACAAACAACAAAGAGAACGAAGAAAAAACAAACAACGGAACAACACCAAACACTTGAATATTAATAGACAGTATGACAGGCAGGCACATGTTAAGTTCTCCCGCAGGCTCGTGTCGACAAGTAGCTGCGCTTCGCCAATGAACACGATACTGGATATGAAGTACCTGATACCAGGTACCTTATATGTTCGTAGAGTCAACTTGAACCCTTCTTGGCACCTTAGAGTTCAGAGCCAAAGAAGGTGCAACGAACGCCGACTACTATTTGATCCTTTTGGGGCTCAAGCGGAAAAAAAGTCGAAATAAACTGATCGTTGCGTTATCGGTCACACGAACAAACGCGGGCTGCTGGATAGCGTGATGGCACATTTAGCATCCTAGCCGGGGTGCAAGGAGGTGCACGACCCTGGCCGTGCTTCAACGTGCTTATGCTGGACTGGACGGTTGGCAAGACCACACTTATTCTGTTTGAGAAATTGAACCCCTTCAGAGCCCCCAAATCCCTCCCTATACTAACTTCAAGTAAAATTGTCCCCAAAGAGTTCCAGTTGTGAAGGGCCCCAGAAGGGTTAAACAGCAGTAAACAGGGCTGTGCGTTGGCTGGACTTCACTTCACGCCTCCCAGTCTGGGCCAAAATTTAAGCCACGTGTACATTGGTTTATACCTAGGAGAAATGTTTTATATTTAAAACCAGACTGGCAGGTATAACTACGAGCGAATGCGAGGTTGAAATCTCGACCGACCATTCTGGCAGCCAAAAAATAGGGTGTCTTTCAAAAGTTGGGTGAAGCCGAGGCCGGTGGTGAGATGGGGTTTCGAACTCCCACCGTTCTGTCTTCTTCCTTTAGGTCGGGCGTAAGCTTAGCCTGTCATGCAGTCGACTCCAGAGGGGGCCCCTTATGGCCCAGGGCACGAGGCGTGTCACCCGCGTGGCTGTTAGCTCGGGACTGAGCAACGCGACCGAACGCGGAGGAAGGCCTAGAGTCCTCCCGAACATCTCGGAGGGGGCATCCCCTGCATCCCCCGTGAAGGACATGTCTGGACCCCCTGGTTGCGCTGTGGGCGCAGTCGGACAGTCGCTTGCTTCCAGCATGGGAGGCTCGGAAAAAACTCAGAAGCTGAAAACGGACTACGCTGTCGGTGAGGGTGGCCGCGTGGTCGACGTACAGAGAGAGGACTCTCCCGTACTCCCGCACCCATCAATGCCCTCGACCTTGACCTTGAGCTATCCCCCACCGACCAGGCGCCTGGTGAACATGTGCCCCGGGCGTCATCCGCGAAAGGAGAGAAGCCCGCCACACGAACGTCTGACATCGATGCTTGCGGGACCCTGATCCAGAAATCAGCCAAAAAACCGGGGCAATTTTTCTCAAACAGGCCGGAGTCATTCGCGGACCGGCGCACACCCTACGCTCGATACGCCCGTCCACCCATCCTCCCGTTCCCCCACCCCGATTCCTTATTTCCCAACCCATGCTGCAGTAGTGCAGCACGCGGGGTCTCCTCGTCTCCCCTCTCCCCTGCGAAAGGGAGGAGGACGACGAAGGGCGAGCCTGAAAGGGCAGCAACGGAAGCGCCGGCGCTAACAGCGGCTTAAGCTAAAGCACCATCAGCTCTGAGGCTGGCGGGAGCTCGGGGGCGATGCCCGAGAACGGTCCACCGTCTATCCCGTCCTTCGAGGACGACATGGCGGCTGAGAGCGAGCAGGTACGCCAGGACATGCTCCTGACTGAGCGCTCTGTCCTCGAAGGGCTGCCTCTTGAATAAAAGTGTGGGTTGCTTGGGGTAGCGCCGCGCATCAGGTGTATGCGTCGAGCCTGCTGCAGGGCCCGAGATAGAGTGAATTCGCGGGAAGAGCTGAGGACATGTCAGGCTGGGGAGCGAACTATAGCGCCCTCGGGCCCTGCGGCAAGATGGGGCCCCTGCCTATCCCGCCCTTCGAGGACGATATGGCGGCCGAGGACGAGCAGGTGCGCCAGGACATGCTGCTAGCTGTGCGCTGTCCTCGGAGGGCTGTCTTCTGAAGACAAGTGTGGGTCGCTTGGGGCAGCGCCGCGCGCATCAGGTCTATGTGTCGAGGCCGCCGCAGGGCCGGGGGCGCTATGCTCCCCATGCACTCAGCACCCTAGCCTGATATGCCCTCAGCGTTTACCTCGAACTCAAATTATAAGCAAGATGAACAATTGGCGTGGAAGTTGCAGCAGGAAAAGGACGACCTTGCGGCCCACGCGGCCGAAACGCTGAAAAGTGATGCTCAATTTTCCGCCTCACTGACCCCAAAAGCTGAAATGCCGATCCCACCTTCCCTCACATCCCACGGGAGCGCCCACCCGCGGCCCCGAACACAGAAACACTGACCTCCCCTCGCCCACGCCTGCGGAACGCCCCGGAACGTCGCGTAACCGGTTTGCTGTCCTGGGCCCCTGCCCTTCGTTGCCCCGCCCACCGCAGGGAGCGCCGCCGAACGCAGTCTCGGGACTGGGGGAGACCCCGGCGCCTACTGTGGTGACGGCCGCAGACGGCGCCTGAACCCACGGCACCCTCGGTGAATGCTGCGGCCGCCGGGCCCACCACCGCCCCGGTGCCAACGCCCGCGGCCCAAACGCCCACGGCGCGCAAGTACGCAGAAGTGGAGCGTCAAGTAGTCCTCTGCAAGCGGGAGTTCCGTCAGGCCGAGGAGGCCAGCGCAGCAAACCGCACCGTTCTGGAGCAGGAGCGTGCTGTCATGGGCCGCCGTGTGATTTTCTTAGCGCAGCACCGGGCGGACTTCGCCTCGGTCTGGGAGCGGTTGGCTGCCAGCAACCGTGTCATCATCGAGGCGGAAGGCGCCATGTCGGGCGCAGCGGGGTTGTACGACCAAGCTCATCACGCTTTGGTGTCAGTAAGGGACAGGGCTGCCAACCACAAGCACCAGATCCCGCACATGCGCACTGTCCGGGAGGCAGCGCGGGCCACTATGCAGGCCGAGGACGAGCAGTGCCTGAACCGTCATGTAACGAGCTGTGCGACACGCATGCGGCATGGTGATAGTCGTACTGCTGCACTCCCTTCCTAGGCGCTTGATAAGGCCACAACTGCCGTACTTTTGTAGCTATAGCTGTGTCCCAAAGAGGTTAAATTAACCCGGCAAATCTGGGATAGGTGATACCCATTCAGTAAATCTGTAAGGATTCTATACAAAAAATCTCCAACAACGTCAGCTGTGAGTTCGACAAATGTAGGGTCGATATTCATCTTTGCAAGCTGCGTAATACATCGGTCGTACGTCTCAAGGATGTTATAAACACATTCTAATAACGTCAGCTGTGAGTTCGACACATTAGGGTCGTTACTCATTGCAAGCTGCGCAATACACCGGTCATTGTTTTTTTTACCACCCTGGCAGAATGACGCTATGTGCCCATACCATCAATACAGATCCCTAACCCTAACACTGCGAGGTACTTTCAAGGGTCACCATCCGACCCGCGGGTCGGGTCACGAGGTTTGTTTAAAAAGTGGGTCGAGTCGGGTCGGTTCCGGAGGTGTTTGAAATCTCACGCGTTGGGTCTGCTCGGGTCAGGAGGGTTTCAAATCTCACGGGACGGGTCGGGCCACTCTGGCCCGACCCGAACCGCCAAAAGCAACCCGACCGGCGAGCAACCTTGGATAATTACCAGCCAATACGCGCTACCGTACAAGTTAACACCGCGCCAAAAACTAAGGACCTCCTTGGAGCTGGCCGAAGCCGATTCTACGAGCGCCGACCGATATCTCCGAAAAGAAAAAAATCAGGACCGACGGTTCCGACCAATCACGACAAACCTACAGATCACAAAAAAACACCAAGAGCGGCAGCAAGCAGCAACAGCGCTGAACTGCGGTTCTGTGCGAGCCCCGTGCGAGTCCCGAGCGCGAGGGCAGGCAGGCAGGCAGGCAGGTAGGCAGGCAGGCAGGCAGGCAGGCAGGCAGGCGGGCAACCCGAGCTGCTCAACTCGGCGGTAATTTCATCCAGTTAGAACTGCGCCCACATTTTTTAGGACAGAATACTCCAGAACATTGTGGGATCATTTTTGCAGTGTGGCAAGAGGGATACCATGGTATAACCTTAACCAGTAGACTATATAAATATAAGTACGTTCACGTTTTGGGGACAACTAGTACGTAATTATTGTGGGAAGTTTTGCGCAGCTCGGTACCAGGAGATCGCGGTCTGCAGAGAGGCGTGCACCGGCCAGACGGTCGTTTGTTTCGGACGGGCGAAACGCATAGTCAATCTCATCATCGAGCCGCGCTCACGTCGAAGTTGGGCGACGAGAGATCGCCGCCGATGCAGGTGCACCGCCCGGTGTTGGTTATTATAGTCACAATCGGCCGAAAAGGCATCGTCGAGCACATCATCGAGCCGATCTACCCGTGCTCAGAGCAAAGGTAGCAGAGGAGGCTAGCATTGGAGGCGCATAGAGCGGATCGAAACAGCACAGCCGTACCCCGTAGCAAAGCACGGACGGGAGTGATCGTTCACCGCCGACCCAGATATCCGAAAAGAAACCAGGACCGGCGACTGTTTCGCTCGACCAATTACGACAAACCAACAATAAGCAAACAAACAACAAACAGCAGCAGCAGCTGAATAACACCGACAGTAGAAGTCCCATGCGAGCCCCGCGCACGACGGCAGGAGTGTCGCCTTGCTTGGAGGTGCAGAGGGTCGACAACGGCACAGCAACTCTATATCATAGCATAGGACGGCGAGGGGTGACCACCCACCGACTGGGGCAGAGGTCAGTGAAACGGTAGCCGGTGGGGTGGGGTGGGGCCGATTGATTTTAGGTACGTACAAGAAGTTCAATTAAAAAAATCATCAATCTCAGTGACCCCAACTACCGTCTGGAGACCAGCCATGAATTGACGACAATTACTAGCTAACAATTACAAATATACTGCTGCGCTGCGACAGCTATACCAACCGACGCCGACACCACCTTCCGTGGACGATGGGTGAGACGTGAGACCGTACGTTTCTCTCGACTCTCGATGCTGCTGTTATACTTGGTACTAGGGAATTTTCGATTTTTTCCGTATAGGAAGCAGTACGCGTATTATACGATGTATGCAACGAGAAACCGTACCGAGTACCGGTACCGTACCGAGTACCGGTACCCGGTACAGCAGTTGTTGTCTGGTACAATTGTTGTTGTTGCTGTTGTTGTTGTTGTTCTCACATAAATTTGCATAATCAAGTCCGGGGTCACAGGACAGGCTCCAGTCACTCTGGAGCTGAGGGATACCACAGGGAAAAAACGCAAAGCAAAGGTGCTACACGAATATATCACAGCTGACGCAGTTCATGCCCCTACCAGAAACATACCAAAAGTGAAATCGGGAGTCAGCCTTTTTTTTTTTTTTTTTTTTAGCACACTTTCACTTTCCAGCTTCTGGACAAGCCGTGGTCACAGGTGTCATCCCTTCTCCTCCCCGGTTCTTGCCTTCAATTTTTATCGCGCATAGGGTTCAGCAATCCCACTGCTCGTCGATTGTTCATCGAATGTTGCTAACTCACGCTCTCGCGCTTTCCGCAAGTCAATTTGTCCACAAGAAAAAGTCCCAACGAACTTATACGAGTATGCACTCGGCGGGGCTCGAGCTCACGAAACTGACCTATACCAGGCTCGAGGATAACCTGATACGCCACCGGGGCGACCTACGATGTGCCAGGTCCATACTGGTGGATACGCAGCAGTAGTATCGAACACTGACGTGTACCATGTACCGACCCAATCAGGGTGTGTGACCCAACCAGGGTGTGTGCCCTGTGCTGAACGCTGGACCACATGCGAGCTAGAATGTTCCAACTCCTCTAGGAACAGAACTGTAGCCATCCACGTTTTTTTGCATTTTTAATATCACTTTACTCTCCAGCTCAACTGGTGTTACCCTCAGCGACCTCCTGGACACGCCGTGGTCAGTGTCTTTCCTTCTTCCCCCCGCTACTTGGCTTCATCATTGAGCACAGGGTACATTATATTATTCCACTGTTCAGTATTGCGGAAAATTACTTCGAAAAAGAGAAAAATAGTAAAACTAGGGCTAAGCACTGGCAGGCTCTGACATTAGAAACCAGTATACTTGACGGTATCAGTATACTGAACTGCATCCGCATACTGGGAACCGAGTAAGCGAGACCATTCGCTCCCGCCCCCGGCTGGTGAGGGGGGACGGGGACCCCGCTTGAAGCGCCGTCGGAGTAACAATAACGAGTTCCGTTTCATTTCCCATCTCCTCTTTCCTCCCGGAATACATCTTTGTCCCACGGTTTTCGTCCGAATAGCGTGTTTCTTGGACCTTGTACAACCACATCTACGTAACATGTACTCGAAACAGATCTTCGCTTGGTCGATCAGTAGATATGATAGTTGTCATACGTACTACCATATAGCTGTCATACTATGATAGCTGTCATACTACCGACATCAGTATGCCGGCAGCACATATTTAGAAAAATGAAAAGTACACTTGAGCTTTGAGGTCGAAATAATAATCAAAACTCATCTCCGCGAGCTGCGTGTGTGTGAACCTTCGATCGCGCGTGTTATGGGGGGGGGTTGTTGTTGTTCTCACATGAACTCGCATAGTCAAGTCCGTGGTCACAGGACAGGCTCCAGTCACTCTGGAGCTGAGGAATACCCCAGGGAAAACACACACACAACCCAAGGTGGTACACGCATATATCACAGCTGACGCAATTCATGCCTCCACCAGAACATATAAAAGTGAAATCGGGAGTCAGTCTACGATGTGCCAGGTCCAGGCCGGTGCATACGTCTCACTACTCGCGCCTGGAGAAACCAAATATTCCGATTGCCACCCAAGGAAGACTACCACGTATGTATTACACGGGGTATACCCTCGTGAAGGATATGTACAGGTCGGTGGCTCCGCTACTGATATCAGGGTCAACAGGAATAAAATTCCAGCCTCGTCCTGCGCACGGAAACTTGTTGTTGTTGTTGTTGTTCTCACATTAACTCGCATAATCAAGTCTGTGGTCAAAGGAAACTTAACTGCAACCCGCGTTGAGGGGGACAAAATAAATAGCTGTGGAACATACCTTGTGCCTCGTACTGCGCAGCCATTTAGCATTTTGCACGGTAGAAAAAGACAACAAGACAAGCCAAGACCCTAACAAATCGAAATGCGAGATAAACGACGGCAGGATACCAGGAACAGAATTAACTGGTGCATTCCACAGCCGTCAGATTTTTTGTCCCGTCAATAACGGATTTTATAGTTTCCGTGCACGTATTGATTTGACATCACCCTCTTGACCTTGGTACAAGCTAGTTCTGAGGGAAGTCGCCGACCTATACTGGTTAGACACAACACCCAGTAATACGCGCGATTGGAGTCCTGCCGCATCACAGACAGCTTGCACCTTGGAAAGATGAGTTTTATACGTACGGAAGAATTGGCCAATAGCACGAGTGTGAAATGAAGCGTGTCATACGGACGTACGGAGTGACGAATAACGAATGACAGGCAGAAGTCAGTACCGAACACCTAGCAGAAACCAGAACAGCAGTAATCGAGGGTTGCGCTGACGAGTAGACACCAATATCGTATAACACGGATAAACGCACACCCCGGTGATAACTTTATGACCTTTGAAAAATGCATCACCGGGGGTGCTTTTATAAGGGGCTGTGTTATCTAGCGTACCCCCGGTGATAAGCACCATGCACAGGAGCCCCACAGCTGGGGGTGTGATATTGAGGAGGTGTGCTAACGGGACGTCAGTTGCTATCGAGTGTGAACAGACTCGGCCAGATGACAGGAGGTGTGACAACGAGGAGGTGTGGTAGGGGTATCGTTCATCGCCAAGGAGTGTGACCAGACCCAGGCCAGATTGCAGGGGGTGTGATAATAAGGGGAGGTGTTTTACGGGGAATGTGCGTACAAGGGGGGGGTGAAACAACGGGTGTGCTAACGCATGAGAGGCATTGGTCCGAAACCATTTTCTGTTTCCATGCCCACGCAATGCCGGTGATAGTAAGGCCCACGCCTATTATAAAAGCCGGGGATGGCAACAAAAAAAAACGCCTTTCCGCGAAGCTGCAGACAGGGTATTTGCAGGTTGTTACGGGTACCACATTCGATGATGAAACTCCCGAGGATTGCACTTCACAGGCCTTGTCCCACGGAAAAACTGACTGCTGACACAGCAACAACAGCAGTGGGAAGTATACAACTTTAACTTTCGTGAAGGCGGGGCGTGAGGATTTTACTGAATGCTCATCGCTTGCGCGACATGTAAATCGGGGTACCCACGGCTGTATTCCTTTCTTGACAATAACGTAAAGCAGGTCCGGCGGAGCCGGAGAGACGAGGGGAGCCGAAACTCAAAACTTGTAAGCTGAAACTTCACAGATCAATTTTCTGGTTTAGTTTCGTAACGTAAGTTGGGTACGAGTATCGTGTTCGTGCAAAACAAAGAACAAAAACAGACAAAACGCATTTTTGAGTCATTTGAGTCTTGTGAGTGTTTTCGTACAAATATAGATGGAAGTGACCTTTACATTTGTCTCCAAAAGTATAGACATGGAAGTTGCAAGCCAGCGGCCTTGTTCCGTCTGGCTTTCGCGAAGTCGGCGAGAGCCCAGCCAGGCCCCGTCGGCTTAAACCCCCGCTCTCCCCCTGGACGACCAACCCAGCGGCAGCCTAAACACACGTACTGTTGAAGTACACTAACAGCAGGTTTGTACAGGTATATTCATCTCGTTTCTGAGCCAGCTCAAGATTCGGAGATGCCGCAGCAGCAGTAATCGAAAAAGTGTGTACGTACTCGACGTACTTGCAACAATTTCAAGCACGAAATTTAATTTCCATCATCAAAATCATCATGATCATATACGCCACAGCAAATCTCACACCCAAAATATTATTTCCTTACTATTTCCTAGTAAATGAAAAAGCGAGACACCATGACGGACGCGAATATAGATACCGTTTTAGTATTAACATCAATATCGAATGATCCTTATATTTTAGTAATATATGGTGCATACGAAAAACATCAAGTATGTTGAAAAAACACTCACAAAAACCAAAAATATATCAAAATCATAACGCAACAAACCTGAGTGACCAAGCCCTCGTGCCATTCCCGATTGTCCACAAGGCAGCTGACCCTGCACCCCACAAGCCCCTGGTTCGACCAAGCCGTCTTCCTGGCCATGTGCAACTGCAACTCCGGTACGCTCCCGAACCCCAGCCCGCACTCGTTGCACATAAACTCAGCCCCACCCTGCCCCGCTCCGCCTGCCTTATTACTATTACTATTATTGTCTCCGTCTTTCTGCTTGCTCGATCTCGCAGCCCCTTCGCCACCAGAGCCACCCTCCATCCCCTCTTTGTCGGGCACCCGGCCGCGCCCGCCGCCAGGGCCGCCCTCGGCCGTGCCCGTGCGCCGAGCAAGGTCTGCCACGCTGGCGCGGGAGAAAAAGGGGCCTCGCTTGCCCCCGGAACTATCGCTGATTTTCGGCGATGATGTTGTCGCTGCTGCTGCTGATGCCGCGGCTGCTCCTGCTGCTGCTGCTGCTGCTGCTGCCTGCGGCGTCTGCTTTTTTACTATTGCCGTAGCAACGCCGGCATCGCCTGGCGGGTCTATAACCGAGAACGCTTTAGTGGAGGCAGTTGCTGCCGCCGCAATCGCTTCTACACCCCCTCCCGAGGGGTCTCCGCACCACTCCATGGTATCGATGTCATCGCTGGGCGGCTCCATTTTTGGGAGGATATGACAACTTTCGCCCCAAGAACACCGCGACGATGATGTGATGAAAAAACGCAAGAACCCAAACCCGAGAGAAATCGATATAGACCCTTCGACGACTGAAGCCTTTGTTTTGCAGTGTATTTCCCCCCTCCCTACGAAATAAAACTGAAAATTCAGTTGGCTGCCAAAAACAAAATCAGATGTTGTTGATTTGTATGACCCAACTCCACTCTCCGTGAGCGTCTCGCGCTCTCCAGGCACTGCGGCCTTCCTCCGTGGAATGCCAAGAAGGGGTGTATTGCTCGCTCGGAGATTGGACCCTCGTCCAGCAGTGCTGCGCACCCTCGGCCCCACAAGATTGCGGGCAAGGGAGACTATGATACCACCATCTTGAGTAAGTATTTGCGTCAAGGAGTTCAATTTGAAGGGCATGTTGTTGTAGGGGTTGAATGTGTTTTTTTTTCCTTCGATTTTTTATTTTTTCCTGTCCTGGTACCCTCTACCCGTACTCGTACTACAGTTGCGCTGTGCCCTGCACAGGTTGTCGCAGGTTCGATCCGGGAGATGGCGCCAACAGCAACTAACAAACCACTCGATACCCACACAAGATGTAGACAGACCATCATAGTTAACTGTGCCGATGAATCCGAAGAGGTTCCTTCATTTTTAAGCATCGCCCGTACATGATACTACGGAGAACTCACACCGGCTGCCGAGACGATCACTATTAATACTATTAATTAATACTACACTACTACCACCAGGATGGCCATCAAGGGCCTGTAGCACACACAGCGTCAAATACCGATCGATGATTGAAGCATGCAGAAAGGACAAGTCAAAGACGCCAGAATCATCGAGCCGATCCATCCAGCCAAAAAGAGAGACCCACCGCGCATGCAACATTTTTAACGACGCGCTGCAGCTTGCTACTACTAATAATACTGCTGTTGCTGTAAATAAATCCTCATGATATAGACTACCTGGTAGTAGTCTAGTCTAGTCTAGTACGGTAATGTTGTGGTAGTGACGTTGTTTTTTTTGGAAATTATCTTGGTTATAACACCCCCAGAAAAGTTGCGACTCCCGAGCTCTACTCGGCCTCCCGCGGCCTCGCGGTGCCGCCTCTCACGGCCTCGCGGTGCCGCCACGTCCCATCCGCACAGCAGCACTACTACGACGTGCCGGCGATAGAACGGCCGTCGGTGCATTCCTTCCAAAACCGTCAGATTTATCCCCTTGAAGGGTTTACAGCTTCCGCGCACAGATTGAGTTGCCCCGCCCATCCGCCCCCCCCCCCCCCCCCCGCTCCCTCTTCTTCAAACCCATGCCCCCACGCTCTTAAGAACTCCGCCCTCCTCTCACCGGTTATACGACTTACAGGATACACTTAATAAACTGATGCATTTCCTTCCACAGCT
Source organism: Undaria pinnatifida (assembly GCA_012845835.1). Taxonomy (NCBI): domain Eukaryota; class Phaeophyceae; order Laminariales; family Alariaceae; genus Undaria; species Undaria pinnatifida. Next base: position 2,718,505 of record JABAKD010000024.1, on the reverse strand, counting down.
GTCAGATTTTGTCCCCCTCAAGAACGGGTTTTATAGTTTCCGCGCACAGACTGACTAACATCACCCTGTTGACCCTGATAGCTACACTGTAGTTCCAAGGGGAGTCGCCGACCCATATCCTTAATGAGGACACACAACCCATAATACGCGCGATCGGAGTATCACACACAGCTTGCAAAGACGAGTTTCGACAAAATCTTCGATCTCACAGCTGGAGTGTATTTTTGTTTTTGTAATAAAACATGCACATATACCGCGCGCCAACATAATGATCAAATCATAATCATTCATCATCCATCATGTATGTCATGTGCGACAAGATTGTATTTCATTACAAGTATTATTTTCAAGTTCCGTACTCTTACACTCTCTCAGCATTCACAAGGTGAAGGTTTTATTCATTCGCGTGCCCAAAAAACGGGCTGGGAGAGGGTGTCCGTACGTCCATCATAATGTTTCATTACTACTACTGCTCTGTGCTTGATCCTTATCCCTCCGCGCCGTGCGTCCGCCCCCTGCTCCTTCCTGGGGCAGGATGGCATCTTGCTTGAGACTGGCATTATCGCAAGACACCGGAGAAATAATATGATCCACACACAGGTGATATCACCTCATTTCCTTTCGAGCCATCCATCCATGCCGTAACTCCAATTCATTTAATGGTCTTCAACGTCAAACTAACTTCTCCCCCCCCGCCCCCTCCCTCCCCGCCACTCGCACCATCGCCTAGACCTGGCAACACCCGAATAGTAAGTTCCTACCAGGTATACATTTATGCGGCCTAGAAAAGCGGGTTGAATCCCCCCCCTGCCCCCTCTCGTTTTTAACCCCCTCCCCCCTTTCGAAAACTCCGCCCTCCCCTCACCGGCTGTACGACTTACAGGATATATACATGATATACTGAGGGTGAAGGGTGCATTCCTTTCACAACCATCAGATGTGTCCCTTTTCAAAACAAAGGGGTTATATTTTCCGTGCACAGATTGATGTGTCCCTTTTCAAAAAAGTTTTATATTTTCCGCGCACAGATTGAGTTGCCCCCGCCCCCCGCCCCCCCCTTCCCCCCTCCTTTACAACCCCCCCGCCCCTCCCCGCCCCCGGCCCCTACGCCCTTAAAGACTCCGCCCTCCCCTCACCGGTTACACGACTTACAGGATATACTTGATAAACTGATGATGCATTCCCTTCCACAGCCGTCAAATTTTGTCCCCCTCAAAAACGGGTTTATAGTTTCCGCGCACAAATTGATTAGCATCATCCTGTTGACCCTGGTACAAGTTACACTACTCCTGACGGGAGTCGCCGACCTATATGTCCTAAATGAGCACACACGACACTGTTAAGGTATTAGTGGGGTATTAGTCTGTTTGACCACTTGCAAAAGGTTAACCAATAGCTTACCAAAACTACCAGTGTTATAAGGCTTAGTTTGGGGAAGCTATTGGTTAACCAGTTGCAAGTGGTCAAACGGACTAATACCCCTCTAATAATCTTAACAAATGGCGTCGTCGACAGACCATGGGTTTTTGGGTCGTGGGTTCGATCCCCACCATCCACAATAATAAACTTTTCAGATTTTAATAATGACACTCTCCCCCCCTGAAACGGCGGGATAGCAGGTCGGCCGGATATATGGGCGGACCTTTTAATATCCAAGCCGTTCCATTCCCTGGGGTACCAGGGAGAGTATTTTTCAAGTTCGACGTGGGGCAAATCTGAAAAGTTTATTATTATTGTGGATGGTGGGGATCGAACCCACGACCCCAAAAAAACCATGGTCCTGCCGACGACGCCATTTGTTAAGGTATTAGTGGGGTATTAATCCGTTTGACCACTTGCAAAAGGTTAACCATAGCTTACCTTACCCAAACTAAGCCTTACAACAACACCTAGTAATACGCGCGATCGGAGTATCACACACAGCTTGCAAACTTGAGTTTCGACGTAATCTTCGATCTTACAGCTGGAGTGTATTTTTATTTTTATATTACAAGAAAGAGCGAAATTGATTGGGTGTCCTCCCTTCCTTGTCGTCGTGTTTACCCACTACTACTACTACTTGTACTACTACTACTACTACTACTACTACTACTACTACTACTACTACTACTATTAATATTACTACTACTACTACTACTACTTGTACTACTACTACTACCACTACTACTACTTCGAAGTATTTCATTTGCCATCTGATAATGTAGCGTGAGTGTCAAAACCAGAAAAAAACATCGAATATAATGAAAGAACACAGCATCCAGCATAAAAAGCGTGAAACGATGTTTTCCAATAACAAAAAACTACGAAAACTAGATCCCACTACGATTATACTACGTTTTCATGTTGTTATTTTATACCGGACCGGTATGAAGTATGCACGTACATATAGTATGTACAATGATATCTTGGCGGGTATGTGGGAAGGATCCCCCCCGCGCGCCACTGAGCAACCGAAACGAAAACGCCAGTTTGAAAGGACCCGCTCTCCTCGCGGGGCAAAGCTGAAGTGGTAGCAGTATTCGAGTACCTTCACTATTGATAGAAGTATTCGGACTGCCAACTATCTACCAGTTATTAATAGTGCGAGGAACAAGGCATTATATCAATTATATATTGATCTTAATATTAGTATTACTTATTCGAGTACCTTTACTAGTAGTAGTAGTATTTGAGTACGTAGCTTATTTCGAGTAGCTTATTGTTCGTGATGTGTGGTTTATTGCTCATGATGTGGTCCATCCTTTTGTTTGCGGTAACAACACCGCCGCCGTGAACACGGGAAAGTACAGCAGCACAGAACATCTCATGTCTCATCATTGTTACTGCCGCCGCTGCAAAACATAGAGGTACAAACCCTGGCAGCAACCATGTGTTGTGATAGCTTGCGCTGCCGGGGTTGTAACGAAGACCACTGATAGGGACAGGTTACGCTATACCTACAATGGGACCCGAAGGGTGCGCCAGCTAGCGTTGGGCTGCGAAAGCAGCTGAGTTAAATCGACACACGACGCGTATGAAAATACGTGGAAGTGTGGTGAGCTAAGTCTTTATTGTTCCCCATCCGCCGGAGGATGAAAAAAAAAAAAAAAAAAAATGTGATGTCGATGATGATGCGGACCAGCCAACAATCAATGCAGATACTACTATCACATCCGTGGTCACAGGACCTGGCACATCGTAGGCTGACTCCGGATTTCACTTTTATATATTTCTGGTGGAGGCATGAATTGCATCAGCTGTGATACTTGCGTGTACCACCTTTGGCTTGGATGTGTTTTTCCGTGGGGATATTCCTCAGCTCCAGAGTGACTGGAGCCTGTCCTGTGACCACGGACTTGATTATGCGAGTTAATGTGAGAACAACAAGTACTAGACTAGAGTATATGTATAGTCTAGCTGTATGTCTACAAAAAACCAAGAATAATGATAACCCTCGCAGATGTTGTTGCAGTACTTTTTTAGTAATGCTAGCGCAGGGGCTTCAGCCTGGCCCAGCCTAATGGAATACATAGTATTACCGGTACGATCAATACTTAAAACCTCTTCTGCAGGTCTGTCTGTCTCTCTGGACAGATGGTACGCAATATCTGCGTTTTTGTGTCAAGCAGCATACAGCAGGAGACCTGAGTAAGGGTGTACAAGTGTAAATCTGTGCTGGTAGCCATCGCACGAGCCCTCTTCGCGTACGAAGCTCGAAGCTCTTCGATTAGCTGCTAGGAATCCCTGCGAGATTCAGAGAAGAGGCAAAAAACAGGATCCCCCTCGTACCGTACCCCTGGGCCCATGAAACAACCCAAACCTTGGGCATACCCCAAGTACGACGTACCAGGTATGTATACCACGTGGTGTATAACAGCACAGTAGACTTTCCCCCTACTGAACGCCATAGTTAGCGTGGGCAACCCAAGCCTTTTTCCTCTATAATATTACCGCACCGTAATAATGCCTCCGCTTACGACGACAATGAACAGCCCCCTTGCTGTTGAAACAAACGCCTTCCTTCGGCCATCAACCAGACTCGCATAAACAACAAACACCGCAGTTCGCCTCTACGCAGTACCACCGTACTACTGCACAATGCACCAGAGTACATACACCCCTTCCCTCCGTGTTGCGAAGCAAAGTTTGCCTCTACGTCCGAGTAGTACTGAACTACGTGCACCACCACTACACCCCTCCGTAATCCGAAGCGATGCCGGACTGCCCCTCCGTAGCTGCCTTCACCTCCGTCTGCCCCATCATCACCTCCAACCCCTGGAACTGCCTTTGCCCCAAAAAATCAGCCGCAGGACTACTCCACTCCACGAGAGACCGGTCACCGATCGCTGCCAGCGCCCCGCCCCCCACTCCCCCCGCTCCTCCAGCATCACCAGAGCCTATGCCTCTCTTTCGTCGGGAAACCCCGGGGTCATTTTTATACGTCCCCGTTACAAGCGAGAAAAACGGCTTCTCGTCGACAGTTTCACATTCATCCTCTGCCGTGGCGGTTCCGTTTTCTGTCACACAGCCGAGGGAAAGAGTTTCCATTGCGGCCCTGTCGGCTACACCGTTGTCGTTGGAGCCGGTAGGCAGCCGGTGTGCGGTGGTTTCGCGGTCTGTTGGAGGCGGTCTTGACGCGTTTTGCAGGGCCAAGACATCGTCGAAGTCCGTGCTGTAAAACCCATCCCACTCGCGTTTCCCGAGGGCTACCTCCAGCTCAAGAGGGGTCACCTGCGCGATTTAGAACAAAACAGAAACGACACAAGTAATCATAAACCAAACCATTTCAGAAGACGTTCACACAGTTTTCATCATGGATCGTCTCGGAATGCATTTTCAGAACGTCGGCTTTCAGAATCGTTTCACGTGAGTCGAGCACGACCACGAGAAACGGAACGGAACGAAGAGGACGGAAAACGAGGCGGGACGGAATGAAACGAAACGAAACGAAACGAAACGAAACGAAACGAAACGAAACGAAACATCCTGCGCTCCCCTTTCCCCCGTCCGCGGTGTCCACGAACACACTCGTGAAGCCATTACTTGTAGGGTGTTTGCGGGATGCCAAATTTGGTGGGGTAGGAACCTATATAGTAACAGTATTGAAACCGACAAACGTCATAATCCAAGTGTAGTGAGCTTCACGCCTTGGCAACTGGAAACCCTTTTTTTTTACAAAACCCCTTGAATTTAGCACAGGGAAGGATTCGGGGGCTTTACAGGGGTTAAGCTTTGTTTTTCCCCATCACCCGGAGCATTAAAAAAAAAAGTCATAACCCACGGTCAAAACCAACCCACTAAAAAAAGTAGGGTGTTTGCGGGATGCCAAATTTGGTGGGGTAGGAACCTATATAGTAACAGTATTGAAACCGACAAACGTCATAACCCAAGTGTGGTGAGCTCAACGCCTTGGCAACTGGAAACCCTTTTTTTTACAAAATCCCTTGAATTTAGTACAGGGAAGGATTTGGGGGCTCTGCAGGGGTTAAGCTTTGTTTTTCCCCATCACCCGAAGCATTAAAAAAAGTCATAACCCACGGTCAAAACCAATCCACTAAAGAAATACGGAAACTACGAGCATAGGTTAGAAGAGCCCTGTGGGCCCGTCTTCGCTAATTATTCGTGGGTTGGGAAGGCCTTGGTTTATGAAGTTCGTCGGTTTCAATACTATGATTACATGCTTTCCTACCCAACAAAAATTTGTGCCAGGTATCCCGCATACACCCTATTGTTTGTACGGGTTATGTAGTTGTTTATGACGGAGCACCAGTAATCAGGACCCGCAATATCCACAAAAACCTATATACTCCGCTGTTTTTGCTCTCACCATATTTGGTCCTCATCACTATGTTCCCTGCTAATAGTGTCCGTGTGCAAAATGCTTACAGGTACGTAACTGCTGTCTCAGAAATAAAAAAAAAAACATTACAAAGTAGTTGAAAGGGTAGAAAGACCTGTAATGGAGTGCTCTCCGTAGAAGGATACTTCATAGATTCGACGTGAAACCATGTCATGGTTGAGGTGAAACCACGTGATATTAGATGCCACACTCACGTCAAGGCCATCATAGATGGGCGATAATGTAGGTGACGATGGCGGGACAAGCAGGACGCCCCTCATCTCACTACCCCTGCAGTACCCTGGACTACCGTGCCCTACCCTGCCTGGCCCTGTTATGTCTGTGTTTTAGCATTCTCTGTAGGGAAATGATGCACAATAAGCTTTGAGCCACCCAGCGAGCCATGAAGAGACTACCAAAGACAGCGGGACCCATGAGGGGCACGCTTCCCAACACCGACCAACCACGCATTCCCCACGCGGAGTACTACTGACAGACCTGTTTTTCAAATGCTGCTCCTGTGATACTCCAGTGTATTCGAAAAGCAAGAGTAGAGAGCTAAAGTAGGAGGAGCGGGAAGACCAATTTTCCAAAGTGCTTTCCCTGCGATACTCCAGTCACTATTCACAATTCGCAAATGCACAACGCCTCACCACGGGTGCATGGAACTCCCTGGAGTTTAGCAGCGAGTTTTCCGCGCAGGCAACGAGGCAGAACACATCAACCTGCACGTACGAACGGGAGTTCAACGGGATGCGTCCAGGGAGAGGGGGCGGGTTAGCGCTCGGGGTATGTTCTCCCATTAAACCATCATCATAATCTAGTCACGGGACACGCTGCTGTTCCAGGGGGCGAAGGGGGGGGGGGGGGGGGGGGGGGGGAGTACACGTTTGGGGCATTTAGTTCCTGGGATGGATGTCTGGGAGGAATAATCGCGAACCAGTTGCATCCGATTACACATACACAGAAATGCTGATGAAAACACAGAACGGTGGGAGCTAAACAGAATGCTTGCAGGACGGGGGGGGGGGGGGGTGGTCAGTGCCCAGTGTACATATTGTTCCGGGCTGTCTGGAAAGATCAAGCGCGAACCAGTTGCGCCCCAACATGGATCGAAATATTTTTGGCTAGAAGCACAGAAGGACCTACATGTACACGAGGTATCGGCAACAAGCCCACAGTCGTCATTACTCTTGTGAAATTGTCCCAGCCAGTACATCACAACGCAACCTCGTCCAGCCTCCCCCAACCCAAAGCTAAGCCAAGGTTACCAACATTCACCGCAAATACCATGACACAACAAAAGTGCCGAAAATTAAAAATTCCAAACCAAGGACAAAAAAAAAACAAAAAAAAAAACAACTACACAAAAAAACGCACAACTAACAACTTAAAACAACAAAAAAAAAAAGTCAAAAACCTCTGCGAAAACGGCTCGCTACGCCACGTTGACCTTTCCATGGGGAGGGCGTACGCATCCTGCCCTACGTCATACCAGGTAAGCATCAGACCAACAAGGGCGTACGCATCCTGCCCTACGTCATACCAGGTAAGCATCAGACCAACAAAAACACTTGAGAAAAACAGCCAAAAACGCAATATATATACTCCGTATTTTTTTATCTTAAAACGCAAAAAAATGGAACAAACAACATATCAAACCTCTGCGAAATTGGCGAGTTTTGCTACGTTGACCTTCCCCACGGCGAGGGTGTACGCCTTTCGGCCCGCGTCCTGGATCATCTTCCGGAGGGAGCGCACCACGCTGCTGTACCGCTGCACACCGAGCGTCCCCACGACGATGCCGATCACCTCGGCCTCCTTAGCACGCTGCACCAGGTAGTACCTACCAATGGTCCGAACACGCCGAAAAAAATCATTATGTAGGAAGGGATGGAGGCGATGGGGAACAGGGGAACGGCAACAGGGGAGGGGCGATAGGGGTGTGTTCCGATGGAGGGAGGGCGGGGAGAGAAAGGGGGTTGCGAAAGGTAACGCGACCTCTCCAAAGGCGAGGATTAAGTGCCCGAGTGCCACCGCGGAGATCCGCTGTGGAGCGAATAATTGGAAAACAAGGTTGCCAGTCAAGATGTCATATTAATAGTGCACCAAAACGGCCCGCGAGAGGACTGGGTAACACAAAGAGCGGTCTCCGCTGCAGCATAGGGCGCGACAATGCACGTACCCTCTCCCCCCCGCCCATCCCATCTGTGGTCGATACGCCTCCTCCTTCTCACCTCCGCATGAGATCCTTGTTCCCCCTCCCGGTATCCTGAACAACCCTCTGCCCGGCAGGCAGAACAGGGTCATACCGGATCCGGTCCACACAGCCGGCGCAGCGCAAAACTATGTTGCTCAGCTGCCGCCCTTCGCCACCGACAAACACCAAAACGTGCCGCTTTAACGCCTCCTCTGAATCTAACTCCACACCAAGCCCCCCGATTCTCACGCGCCTCTTCGCGGCAACCACCGCTGGCACAACCGTTAACCCCCCCTCCCCCTCCCCCCCTGACGCCACCGCCATCACCGCCGCCGCGGCGCCCACAGCGGGGCTCACCCCCTTTCCCCCGCTGCTGAGGGGCTGCGCTGCTTCCCCCTGCGCGTTTTCGCTTTCCCGGGAGCCGCCGCAACCCCTCGCTTCTGTGCCAGCGCCACAGCATCCTGATGTCGCGCTAGGGGGACAGCCAAAGTCCGTTTGACCTCTTACTCCAGCAGCATCCGGCGCTGGTTCTCCCCCTATCGCGTGCTGCTGCTGCTGCTGCAGCGGCGATGATACTGATGCTGGGCCGCGCCCGCAGCCCCCCCCCCCGCCCTCGCCACCTTTCCCGGAAGGTCTATCTCGCCCTAGGGGAGAGTACGCCTGCGGTGTTGGAAACCCGACCACCAGCCTGCCGTCGCGCGTGGCGTCATCGCCCAGGAGCTCGAGGAGCTCGCGCACAGCGTAAGCATAGGTCACGTCGTACAAGAGGAGGACAGGAGGAAGGGGAGGGGGTCCCGATTGTCCCGTTTGTCCCGATTGGAGCGTGGGGGGGGATAAGGGGCCCGACAACAGCATAGACGCGAGGGATTTGACGTCGATGTCCCCGCGGCCGAAGACGTACAGGACGGGCACCGAGGAATTGGTCGGGCTGAGGCACGCGCGCCCTTGAACGACGAAAACAAAAGCGTCGAGGGATTTATAGCGGGGGAGGGGAAAGAAGGAGAACAAAAAATATTCGGCAACAGGCGAAGAGGGTGTGGGGAGGATGTACGGCGAACACCGGCGGCGAAAAGGACGGGGGGGGGGCGAGGGGGGCGGCTATCAATCATTACAATACCTGGTGTATGGCGTGCCTTGAAAATATTGATAGTAGCCCTGTTGGCGGCCAGATACAGCTACCGAAAAAAAAAGGAGGCGAGTTCGAGAATAAAACACCCACCACTCTTTCCGGAAACGTAAGCAGAGTGGGATACGTTTTCCTGACGGTGACTGGGACGGTAGGGGGTGTCATTCCGGGAGTCGTTTTTTTGCATTGGCTCGGTTGGGGTCACTCTCGCGCGAGTGATCAACCCCCTGTTCCTTCACGGTCTTGAGGTCTCGTGCTGTTGAAATTTTACGAGAAGAATCCGCCGTGGAACGGTCTGCTACGCTGCGCCAAAACCAAATCACCCCCAAAGTATTTCTTGTCAGTGAGGTGCAGTCCCTCGTGTGGACGCGCGCTCCGACAGAGGCGCACCACTCTGTTTCTGAGGATTTTTCTATTTGGGAGCTTCAAACACCTCTCCCAAAAAACCGTTTTTTGAGAAAAATTAACTGCTGTATACCGGATAAGAGAAAAAAGCACCTGGCCTAAGGTACACAACGAGAATCAGGCCAAAAAACATAAAATTGTCTATATTTCTGACGATTTTGGGTTAAGGAGCTCCGTCATGCAGAAAACATTTCAGACGAAAACTGCTACCACTGTCGTAGCCCGCGTGTTTCCTTTGGGTGGCTCGAGCCCGGTAGCGTGAAAAAAGGGAGTTCTAAGATGTACGAACATTCCCCCTACCGTACCCTTGGTCTGCTGCAGTACAGCGGTTTAGACTGATTCTACGATAGCCCCCCTTCCAGAAACCAGTGATTTTCTTTAACGAAGGTTTCATGGCTGCTCGACACTAGGAAGGATATGCGATTGAAAATAGAAGGTATCCATATATATTTTTTGTGTGCAAAGGCCTATCGATCGATGGCGTCGGGGTGTCGAGGGACGCCATATTTCAGGAGGTACGACGGGGAGTTGGTTTTGAAACCGGCGATTTCGTTGAAGAAAAGTTGAGGGGGCTACCGTAGAACGACTCTTTACACCTAGGATAAATCACGATCTAGATCATCTAGATCATATAGATCATATAGATCTTGTAGATTATATAGCTCATATAGCAAATATAGAAGATCATATAGCTCATAAAGATCACACAGATCATCTAGATCATCTACATAATACCATGGGTCTGCCGCTATGAGATGTTGTGCAGGATCTGTGTATGTCGGGGACAGATCCAACCCCGGAAGCCTTTGCCAAGTCATGCAGATCGTACGGCTCCCATCCGGCAATATTAACTAGACCATACAGATCTTTCACCGAAAGATCTAGATCATCAAGTGGGAATCGATTATCAGTCCGACTTGCGAAAGGGTTACAACCCCTCCGTGCTTACCGTAGTGGACGATAGCGTCCGCCTTCAGGTGGTGCGCGGAGCCCCCATCTACACAGCAGCTTTCATACGATGTCCCGGGTCACATAATTCAGCGGCTCCTTCCTCCCCCCCTCCACTACCCTCTGTGCCCCCCCCAGTAACAGCTTATATTGTTGGGAAAAAACTACTTCGAAATAGTGGGGGGCACGATTTGCAACAGCTCAAGGGTTAAAACTCTTCCGCGCTTACCGTAGTGAACGATAGCGTCCGCCTTCAGATGCTGCGCGGAAACCTCATCTACACAGCAGCTCCCGTACGACGTATCCCCGGTAACAAAAATCAGTGGTTCCTTTCCGTCCCCCTTCCCCCCCCCCTTCCCCTCCCCACCCCCTCCCTCCCCCTTCCCGCCTCCCTCTCCTTCCCCCGCTCCGTGCCCTCTCCTCGTCCCCGCGTGCAGTATTCGCACGCGAGCTTGGAGGGTCCAGACCACCTCTGGCGCCTCACGGAGAAGCTGGTCGGGGAATTGCAAAGCGACCCTTTGGAACTTGCCGTTGGCAATGAACTCCGAGGTCTTGGCGATCTGGTCGAGGCAGGGGGGGGGTGGGGGCGCACTCAGTTGTTGCTTGCCTTAGTCATTTATGACCATTGACCACACATCCCTTCCTACAAGGAGCACCATTCCCACTCCCAATTAGCCCGTCCAACATTTGAGCGCTCAGTACGTTTCTTCCATGCATTACATGAAAAAAATACTGGTATCCTTTTTATTTCCTAACTGTTCGACCGTCTGTGGCCACCATCTATCTCCTACGATAGCGATCGTTTTCTCGCTACTATTCAATGCACCGGCTTTCTCCATGCCACAGCCGACAATTTTCCCCATTTCCTCTTTCAACACATTCCGTTTCTCCTTGTGTACAGTTCACCCTTCCCGACCGCGGGTTCTATTCTCGTCGGCGTTGCCACAAGGGCAGCTCTGGGCGCCGTGTTCCTCCTCCACCCGACTACTGGAATACCTATTCCTTTTTGGGAGGTCCAGGTCCCCTGCACGAAAACGCAGGGGAGGCGTACTCATATTGTTGCTTGCCTTAATCGTTTAGCCACGCATCCGCTTCGAGACGGGGCGGCGGGGGGTGGGGGAGGAAGGTTGGAGGAGACCCGGCCATAGTGGTTTCGTATGTGGGATGCTGTGCAATGATACTGCAAGGCCACCCTTCGGAAGCCGCCATCGGCGATGGATGCCGCAGTCCGGGTGATTTGGGGGAGAGCGGGGGGTGAATTAGAGGAGAGCCTGTCGTAGGCATGTTGTATATAGGACGTTATGTAGTGAACCCGCAAGCCCACCCTTTGGAAGTTGCCGTCGGTAATGAACGCCGCGGTCTTTCTCGTCTGAGGGAAGATGGGAGGGTGGGGGGGGCACTCACTTGCTGCTCGCCGTAGTCACTTGATCACCACACGTCACACCCCAGAGAGTAGCAGAAGCAGTGGCCTTATACGATCCAAAATTCATGCTGCGCTATTGTTGTTGTTGATACCGGACATATAGTACGTATAACTACGAGGTCGCGGGGGCAACTCGATCGGCAAGTAACGTGTGCCTTGTGCGGGGACTTCCAAGGGAAACCGTGTCCAAAAATATTTACGATGTTTGCACAATCGGGCACACGAAGCCGACCTTTCTGCTGGGGTACGGGATGTGCCCGAACGCAAGTAGATGTGTCGGTCGCCCCGGTGGCGCATCAGGTTATCTTCGAGCCTAGTATAGGTCAGTTTCGTGAGTTCGAATCCCGCCGAGTGCATAGTCGTATAAATTCGCGGGGACTTTCTCTTGTGCACAAATTGACTTGCGGACAGCGCGACAGTGTGAGTTAGCAACACTCCATGCAAAATCGACGAGCAGTGGGATTGCTGAACCCTATGCGCGATAAAAATTGAAGGCAAGAACCGGGGGGAAGAAGGGACGACACCTGTGGCCACGGCTTGTCCAAAAGCTGGAAAGTAGAAGTGTAAAAAAAAAAAAAAAAAAAAAAAAAAAAAGATGCACGACACGAGCGCAGCATGACATTATGTGCCCTACTGTTAACGTTGCACGCTCTTCCCACGAGAACGTCGACAAGACCGCACTTGCCGTTTTTAGGTCGATTCGTAGTCTATACCCTTGGGTTGTGCGATGTACTCGGACAGCAGGCGTGGCACCACACCACGCACCATCCGACTTGGCGTCTAGCGGAGAGCCTCCATGGTACGTAAAAGGGTCGAGACTACCCAAGGCAATCGGCAGTGGAGCCGAGATCCAGCGCAGAGCGCAGATGGCTCCTGCCAATGCCGTACTGCTGTACAGCCGTTGTCCCTCGCTAGTGTGTATGCTCTAGAGCGGAGCCCTAGTAATCGTTTGCCATGACCTCGTACTACACACCGTATCGACTACGAAGCACCCTGGGATAGTTTGGGGTCCCACTTTAGTGCCGGTATAGTCACCTGGCACGGTACCGCACTATAGAGGGATCACAACTGCTGACTAGTTATGGACCCGGTGCTCGGTGCTGAGAGCACCAGATATTAACAGGAGATATCATATGTACAAGGTTCCCCTCGAGAAGTGCCTAGGGGAGTGGCGCAAGAATGAAATCCAAGCATCCAACATCTGAGTGCCGAGCATATAATATGTATGATAGCACAGGGGAGACACCGCGGCGAGAAGGAGTATAATACGACTCTTTGACAACCACGAATATACCGGCAAATAAAAAAACACGATTGCAATGTTATCAAGCGTGTAGGAGGAACGTGCAGCAGTACGAGTGTACGCGTATCGCCATGCTGCACGAGTGTCACACAGCAGCTCCTGAAATTGCAAGCCAGTGCCAACACACTCCCCACCCGAGCGATCCGGGCCGCTTCGTGTAGTGGACGATGCTGTCATAGTATAGGGTTTCCAAGTAAATCTGACAAGAAAAAATCAGCCAAGGAAAGCTCACCAAGAAGTAGGGGTCGATTTTTTTGTCATTTTTTGTTTTCGATTGTTCCAATCGTTAAACTGTTCAGCGAATTTTGTGAGAAAATCCGCATCTGCTGGGTTGTTGTATGTGTTATTTGTATTTTCTTGGTTTGACAACATAAAACCAAACACCAGACACCAGCGACTGCAACAACACCACCGCTTTGGCTCAGCCCTGCCACCCGAGAGCAGGGCTACCCCGTGCCCCATAAGACATCCACCCAGGCCTACAGTACGTAGCAACGTACACCAGTACACACGAAGCAGCAGCTTCGCTTATGACGCGGGTCTCCTAGTGAAAGTCATCTGACTGCTGTTGTTGCTGTGCTCTCGTGACGCTTATGCTCGTACTACTACACCAAAATCGAGGAGGGTGTTTGTAGTACTGCGAGTTGCCTTCCCTAGGTACGATGACGAAACAACCGAATGAACGACGGCCGACGAAGACTGGACAGGCGCGGAACGACCGACGTGACGTGCTTTAGCTCATAGTTCGGTTTTCGACGCATGCTACGACAGAGGTAGCACTCTTCATCAGAAATGGTTTCCGAATGACGGGGCTCCTTAACCCAAAATTGTCGGAAATGGGTAATTTTTTTTCACGATTTTGGTCGTGTACCTTAGGCCATGAGATTTTTTATTGAGCAGCAGTTTTATTTTTCTGGAAATTCGTTTTTTGGGAGAGGTCTTGAGCTCCCAAAATTGAGGAACCTCAGGAAAAAAGATGGTGCATCTCTATCGTAGAACGCGTCGCTCACGCTGAGCTAGCGACGTAAACACGAGCCGCAGTTGCCCTTGTTATCCTAGTGAAACGTCGCTGCTGTTTGCTGTGCTCTTTTTTAGCACCAAAACCAGGAAAAGTTGACGTTTGTGAGTTGCGTTCCCTCGTACGAGGCCGAATCAATGCACACAATGAATCGTTGAGTCAGACTTGGCAAAATGCGCAGAACGCTTACACGAGGACGTGCCGAAGCTCGCAGGGCGATGCAACGACGTAACGATACTGCCGAGAGATGACTGCTGTTCGTGGTAGACCTTAGGTAGCTTTGAGCGAGCCAGTCGCTAGCCTGTTGTGTGATCGGCAAGCAACGCAAATGGCGTGGGGCTGTTCGAATAGGTGAAAATAAAACGTAGTTCGACCAAACGAGGAAATGAAATACCCTCCAAAAATCTTCAGAATTTCCGAAAATCAACTAGAATCGACCTCCCAAAACGCGGCGCAATTACTTGGGTCAGAATTTCTGGATTTTTGTCAGATTTTTTCTTCAGTTTTTCTCTTTTTTTTTGTTCAGAGATTTTCAAGGGTGAGGTAAACCCTCTCTGGTCGTTCGGTGACCCGACCCGACCCGTTAGATTTTAATAACCTTGTGACCCGACCTGGCCCCACCCGACCCGTGAGATTTCAAACCCTGCTGACCCGACCCGCCAGCCTCCGAATGAACCGTGAGAGCAGGTCATGTCGCGGGTCGGTTCACCTTGGCCCATGAGATTTTTTCTCCCGACCGATGGGTTTGACCCGTGGGTCCGACCCACGGGATGACTCAACGAAAAATATGAAAGCTGTGTTATTGTACCCCGCAGTGATATGTGACCTGGATGTGATGGATATGGATATATGTGGACATGAATATATGCATTTGGCGGCGTTTTAACGTACGAATATTATAAAATAGGATTATCACCACCACAGAGGCCCTCGGATAGGAAATAGTGAGGCTTGAATGCGTTGGATACGTGAGGCGGATCTACCGGTCCTACCGGCGGGTCACAAGAAAACAGCTCTCGGGTTAAAGTGGCTTGACCCGTGACATGACCCGTACCTCGCGGGGCATGACCCGACCCGACCCGACCCGCCAGTTTCAACACATTTTGACTCGACCCCACCCGACCCGCCAGCTTCAAAACATTTTGACTCGACCCCACCCGACCCGCCAGTTTCAAAACATTTTGACTCGACCCCACCCGACCCGCGAGATTTCAAAACCTGTTGACCCGACCCGACCCGACCCGTGAGGTTGTGAAAAACTTATGAGCGGGTGTCTTAACTCCCCCCAAAAGGCATTGGAACGCTTGGAACCTGGAACGACAAGTAATTTTGCATGCTGTTGATTGGTTACCAAATCGAATAGATTCCTAGCGTTCCCACCCTAACCATTAATTTTGGAAGAGGAAGAATACGTCCCAGAGTAGTTAATCGTGTGCAGCAAAACAGAACGGCCCACTTGGAACGAGATTTACGGCAACTGATTGGTGCTGGGAGTGGTTTTTCATACGCTGGGGGCCCACGAGGGCATGAGTGCACTCGAGATGACTTAGGACTCACGAGGTGGAGCGTATGCGGACGCCGTAGGGCTCGCCCGCGGCAGGAGCCACGCGATAAAGCCACGGCCTAACCAGGAGGCTCACGACGCATGAGACTGGGTTGCGAACGAGGTTCTGGCGATATACATTCTGGCAAAAATGTGGCACCGATGTTTGTAGAAGTTTCAGTAACCTTCGTCGAGCCACGAGGGCGATATCACAACTTCTAGATCTGTCCCGATGGTGCCACGTGGATGACTAGCACCGTCTTCTGTGAGGCTTGCCTCGCGATATATTTGCGTGTGAAGCTGTTCGTGTCAGGAGCTATCGCTGCCCACGTGACGGTACCCTTGCCTAGAGTCGAGCTGCACGGTCCTGCCGCCGCTGCCGCAAAAGCCAGTTGAGCTATTATTTTTTATTTTTTTATTTTTTTATTTTTTATCCTCCGGCGGATGGGGAAAAATAAAGCTTTAGCTCACCACACTCCCACGTATTTTCATGTACGCGTCGTGTGTCGATTTAACTCAGTTGCTTTCGCAGCCCAACGCTAGCTGGCGCACCCTTCGGGTCCCATTGTAGGTATAGCGTAAGCTGTCCCTATCAGTGGTCTTCGTTACAACCCCGGCAGCGCAAGCTGCCGTTGTATACGGATGCGTGTGTATGTCGACCCGGCCTGTCCCCTGAGGGTCAGTTCCGGTGGAGATACGAGCCACCCGGAATGTCATCTTTCCGGGTAGTGTGGGACTTGCGTAAGCTCACCCAATATTATCTGTTCGGGTCGGTTGCCCAGAATTCACCAGTTCACATAGGATACAAACAGGCTGCAATGGAACATGGAACAAACGAATGCGAACAGCCTTGTTCCATTCCAACCGTCCCAGCAAGGTCTAACCAAGTTAAGACACACCCTGAACCGACCCGCGGGTCGGGCCATGACCCGTGAAAACCCTGTTTGGTCTTTTTCTCCTGCGGTCCACGTTTTTGGGGACAAACTACTTGGAATTAGTACGGGATGATTGTTGCAATCGCAAGAGCAGCGGCGGGACCATTCGCTTCATGCCCCTGTCTCGATTGAAGACTTGCCTCGTAGTAATCGTCCATGGAGCAGGACGCCGGCCGTTTGTCCCCCAACACCACACCATTGCTTCCCGCGTCCGCCACTCCTGCAGCATCCTCGAGTGTTTGCGAGATCACCCTGCTGCCATCATCGAACTCGATTTTCACGCTCGCTGCCATATTATGGTGAGTGGTGGGTGGGACAAACTCTTGACTTCAGCTGCCCCTTATCGCTGAAGCCAAGTACTACTGTCAGACGCAAGTGCTCAAGCTATTGTACTACTGCAGACGCAAACCAGGCAGCACTATGTACTGCACACGCACAGCACTGCAGCTGGGGCTGGCGTGAAAATGTTTGCTGCCATTGTTGAATGGCAAGCTGGGGGTTTTGTAAAATATGTAACGGCTTTATTTTGTAGGGGACAATCGACCGTTTCGTTTGTTCCAACGACCAAAGATCGCGCGCTCTCCAGTCTGCTCTCTGGTGTATTGCCTCTTTGCAGAGCTGCGCCACTGGGAGGGGGCCAAAAGCTAGATTGGAGGCGGTAGAGTCGCCAAGCCCTCAGTTGCGATGTAGTGCGCCGTGTTTCGATGCTGGGAATGGCTGTCGACCAATCTCAGGGTGGGAAGGCGGATGTGTAGACAGCTCATGGCAGTTGCGTATGAGTACGTAGATAGATCCTGTATCCTCTGCTCTGGTACATCTTGAATCTTATTGGTATCCCGGTGGTAAAACACAAAAACGAAACGGATACTGTACTGGCATTGTTCCAACGCGGCGGGCGGCTGACGCCGCTCGCTACGTACGCTCGCGCAAGGAAGAACATAATACAGCAAAATATGAAGGAAGCGGAAAGAATAGGACGATCAATGGTTTGGTGCAATTAATTAGCGATGCCAAAAAAAATAGAAAATAGTTCCTTGTGCAGGAGCTGATTGCCCTGTTTTGTGCTGCGTGTTAAGATACGGCCTCGAAAGGCCTGTAATTATCCGAATTTGAGATCATTTGGATGAGTTTCGTGTGATAAGGTTGGCGTTTTATATTCGCGAAAGTTAGGATGACACGTGCCTCCGATCTCTGAAGAAGCTATCCTGGGCTCTGGTGGTGGAATCGAATAAAGCTACGACTTTACGAAGGAAAAGAAAGTGAGTACTCTCCGAGGACCTGCTCAATTGGCAGACCTGCGGGGGACACTCTGTGTCCCGACCTTATAACCTCACATGTGGCGTTGACGGCAGGACACGAACCTGCGCGTGAAATCACAATGGGTTTCGAATCCATTCCCACTAATACCTTAACATGCGTGCTTGCTGGCGATGTCGCGTTCTGATCGGCGTACGAGATAATTATCGAAAAAAAAACATGACGAGGACCGAGAGAGGGCAATCAATGAAGCAATCCAAAAGACGAGTACACACGTTCATACCGGTAGCTGGCACCTGATACTTCGCATGATACCTGGTACTACTATATCAATGTATACCCTTGTTGGCGAGTCTACGTAGAAGCTTATTACGAATGTATTATTTTCCTTGGTTCGTTTCCTATTTCTCCTGTTCTTTCCTTTCTTTCTTCCTTACTATAATTTCCTTTTTCGTCTCTGCCCGGATTTGTACATTGATTGATTGCGTTTTCTGGGTGGCATGCGGTATAGTCGGTTTCAGATGCGAGTCTTGAAACGTATGCCCGTATCACATGGGCCTGATGCGTAGGTACCAGATGGTATAATAGGCTGAACTCCGATTTCATTTTTTATTTTTTGGTGGATGCATGAATTGCTTCAGCCATGATATAACTATAATATTATTAAAAAAAAATACACTCCAGCAGTAAAATCGAAGGTTTTGTCGAAACTCATGAATCTTTGCAAGCTGTGTGACACTCCGATCGCGCGTATTACGGGTTGTGTCCTCAATAAGGATATGGGTCGGCGACTCCCCTTGGAACTACAGTGTAGCTATCAGGGTCAACAGGGTGATGTTAGTCAGTCTGTGCGCGGAAACTATAAAACCCGTTTTTGAAAGGGACAAAATCTGACAGCTGTGGAAGGAAATGCATCAGTTTATCGAGTGTATCCTGTAAGTCGTATAACCGGTGAGGGTAGGGCGGAGTTTTGAAGGGCGTGGAGGCATGGGTTTGAACAAGAGGGAGCGGGGGGAGGGGGGGGGGGATGAGCGGGGCAACTCAATCTGTGCGCGGAAGCTGAAAACCCTTCAAGGGGATAAATCTGACGGTTTTGGAAGGAATGCACCAATTTATCATGTATATCCTGTAAGTCGTACAACCAGTGAGGAGAGGGAGGAGTGTTCGAGGGGGTGGGTGGGTGGGTGGGTGGGTGGGTGGGTGGGTGGGGGGGTTGGGGCAAAAGTTTTCAACAGCTTTAGGTCGCATAGATGTAGGGATTTGCTTTTCGCGTGGTGCTAGGTCTAGGCGATGGTGCGGGTGGTGGGGAAGGAGGGGGCGTTGGGGGGGGGAGGGGGATGAATCGGAGCAGCGGCATGGATGGCTCTAGAAAGATAATGAGGTGATTTCGATGTTAGGTGGGGCGTTTGAGCAAGAGAAAGCGGGGAAAAAAAGGGGGGGGTGGGAGGGGGGGAAGGAGGGGGGTTTGGGGGTTTTGGCAGGGGGAAAGGGTTTTAACAGGTTTAGGTCGCATGCAGGTAGGGGCTTGCTGTACGCGTGGTGCTAGGCCTAGGCGGTCGTGCGGATGGTGGGGAAGGAGGGGGTGTTGGGGGGGGGGGCGTTGGGGAGGGGATGAACTAAAACTACGTCATGGATGGCTAAAAAGATAATGGCGTAATACCAATTGCGTAGAAGTGTTTATTACTCTGGCCGATTTCGATTTTAGATGGGTCGTTTGAACAATAGGAAACGGGAAAAAAAGAGAAGAAAAGAAAGAAAGGGGAGGGAAGGGGGGGGGGGTTATTTAAAGCTACGGCATGGATGGCTAAAAAAATAATGAGGTGATATCCGCTGGCTGGTAGTGTTTACTATTCTGGCAGATTTTGATTTTAGGTGGGGCGTTTGAACAAAAAGGATCGGGGGGGGGCGGGGGGCGGGGGGTGGGCGGGACACTTCAACATGTGCGCGGAAACTATAAATCCTTGAAGGGGACAAATCTGACGGTTGTAGCAAGAATACATCCGTTTATATCACCTGCCTGGTACTGTCTATTATTTTAGCAGATTTGATGTTATTAATAGCTTCATAATTTGTTATTGAACATGATGGATTGCAGGATAAAGTATTCCAATCGATAGGTACAACCATGTAGGTACCATGATTTTACCCTGCCGGTGTGGCGCTCTGACATCGCTAATTGCAAGAAAGAGATACATATTGCAAAATACAACAGGCGAGGTGATGTGGTCATGCAATGTCACCACCATTGAGCACGAGGGGGAGAAGGGCAAATCGTCAGTGTTTTGAAAGGACCGCTTGGTGTATCCGCGCTCACTTACGTTACTTCGTTCGTCATACTTCGTGTGGCATACGTTGGGAGGCGATCATGCAGACGGTAAGTACGAAATACCCTACGTAATAGGTTGGAAGTGTGGTCTACCGCAATTTTAACATATCTGCATATACTTCCTTTTCCCATTATTATTAGCTCATGTACGATTTTACGCCCATGATATTTACCGTGCCGATGTGGGGCAGTGAGGTCGCCACTTCTATGACAGAGGTACATATTACAAATACAGCAAGGGAGGTGATGTGGTTATGCTATGTCACCACTATTGAACACGAGGGGGAGAGGTGCAAATCGTCATTGTTTTGAAAGGAGCGCTTGATGTGCCCGCGCTCAATGACGTTACTTCGTTAGGCATATATATATATGATCATTCTTTTTTGGGGAAATTCGGTCAGGACTTTTTCCGTCTCGGCCTCAATATGCGATTCTCGGAACTGGAATTCTCGTTCAAGTAGCTTCGTTCGAGCACCGTCTTCGGGGGGCGGCTCAAACGCCCCTCGCCCTGCCGTATCCGTTCCGCACCTGGCCGGGATCGGGTACGTGGGCTGAGCGAGACAAGCGAGAAGCGCGCAAATTATTGTATTTTGGACGGTATACGCCCGAGCTATTCTTGGATCTTGGCACATGCAGAGCTTGAACGAAAAAAACATATGGGAAAACATTTATTTCCAAGTTGGCATAATTTCCAAATTGGCTTTTTATTTCGTCCCCACCACACTTTGTTCATGGTCACACTTCGAAGCGTTTGGCCTATTGCTGTGCGACTGCTGTGTCGTTGCTTTTTGATATCGGGTTTCACCGTGAAATAACTATGTTCGAGCGTTCGTTGTCTTCGAGGATGGGCGTTCCCTACCCAACGACATCATTACACCCAGTGTCAGTGCTGATTCTTCATCCTAGAGAGATACAACTTATTAGTATGTGGTCACAGACTCTGTGAGACAGAGTAAACCAAACAATCGCAAGTAATCAAGGTATAAAGCAAGTGAAATGCTAGCGTACCGGGTACGAGAACACAACAAAACAGGCCAGACCACAAAAAGATAGAGTATACACAACGAACGGAGTGGTCGCTTTTAAAAACGGCAGTAGTACGAGAAACAATGTTATGTCAGTCTTTTTCGTCGCGGCTCCAAAGAATCGTTCCGTATACGTACTGTATACAAGTATCGGTCCACGATCAGCGGTCCATCTTTCAGGACCGCACAGTAAATATCCCACACTAATTCCATGTATATTTATCCCGACAAACGAAACGTGGATGCACTTCTAAAGCTAGGTGTGATTATTAAGGTAGTAGTGCTTTAAACGCTTGTTGTGTGGTTGCAAGAATTGCGCTGGCTACTGACTATTGTTGTGGGATATTAATGTATGGAGAGGTTGATGAAATAAAACTTGACAAGACATTATTTCCAAATTGTCATATTTTGTCCCAAAACAAATAATAAAATTCACTGTAAAAAAAATCCTCATGGTACTGCGGTAGATGTCATAGTAGTGCGTTTGTTTGTTGAATTTCGGTAGGTACACGTTCATACCTGCATGGATATAGGCGTGGCAAGCGCACGCATGACTAAAACGAGAAGGAGATGGTAGTGATTACGACTACTGCCCCAGAAAAAGCCACACAGCAGCATTGCAAGTGGCTGCGTCCCCGGGGCCTCGAGGATGGTATTATACAAGTTCGGGCAAATCGACATGGTTTGTACTCTCGTGCAAGTAATATAGGTACGTACAAGACCACGAACAGCGATGCTTTATTACACACAACATGCTTTTTGTGTGTGACATATTTTATGGCACGGGAGGAGGGTGTACCAAAAAACTAGAATACATTTTCGGCACAGAAAACAAGGGAAAAAACAATCGTTCCTCCTGTTATCAAGCTGCGCAACGCGAAGGTCGTAGTTAATAGACAGCAGTACGCAGCACGGCACAGCACGGCACAGCACTGCACAGTACCGCGGCGCCACACACGGCGCTGCGCTGCTGAGCTAGTTCTTCGCTGCGCTGCGCGCTGAGCTGAGCTGATGAGTCCAGCTGAGCTCAGCTTGGATTCTGTTCAATGATGAGCCAAGCTGTGGTCGTCGGGGGACATCCGGGATACATTGCCGGGTTTTTTGTTATTTGGATTTGCATCTTGACGGGACAACGGATACTCTTGCTTCCTCTAATATCATCGCGCAGAGGCGTCAGTAGCAGTAGGTCCGGTGTCGAGGGTTTCCCCGAGGCTGCGTCAGTCGTCGATCAGCCTCGGGTCTTAGGTACTGGGTCTGTCGCCCCGCGGTTGCGGGCTGACAGGGGTCTGTTTCCCCCCGGTTGTGGGCTAACAGATAATACGCGTTTTCTCTGGTGTCAACCCCCCTTCATATCGTGATCATATCACAAGTTAATATTGATCAAACACGGTCAGTCCCAATAGATCTGCAGATTTTGCGTAGGACTCGTGTGTTGGCAGTCGGAAAATTTCGAGTACGATCGGGTGTTGGTATGTTCTTTGATCGTGTGGGCATCGCTGCGGGTTATCTACGGGTCTCATCTCATATATGTTGGGGTATATCTTCGGGTATCGAGTCGCATCGGGTTATCTTGGGTCTTCGGTTCCGATCAGTCCCAATAAAGCTCATCTCAGCTGGATCTGGTACGATGATACTTCGTGCGGCAATAAAAAGGTGATGGAAGAAAAACAACAAAAAACTGGACTGTTCCTCAAGTAATGGAAGTCTTCCAGGGATGTACTAACCGAGCCCGCTCAGGAAAAAGACAACGATAAGTAAGCCTATTTTTGGATGTCCTGTATCGCCTCCACGCAGAGTCGTACCGGGGGGGAGCCAGAAGCAAGAGTGGAAGCGGTAGACTTGCCCGCCCACCAGTTGCGATATGGCACACCTTTATTCGATGCTGGGTATGTCTCACGACAAGACTCGACGTGGCATGTCAGATGTGTCCTCATGTATGTGCAGATAGATGTGGGAGTTACGTACTACTGTAGGTACAATATAGCGTTCCTGGATTCTGGAATCTTGGTGGCAAAAACCCAAGCCAAGCTTTTTCATGGGGTCTTTTCTTACTACAGAGCTGTACCAGAAGGAAACCAGAAGCAAAATTATAAGCTTTCGACGTGTCGGTCCGTAGGTTGCGAGGTGGCACTCCTTTTGACTAGGCTCAACAAGGCGGGACGCCAGATGTCTGGATGCAATGAATAGATGGGACGCCAGATGTCAAGATGTATGTAATGTGCAGATATATGGATGCGGCAGTTACGTATTTCGTGTATAGCTCCTGGGTCCTAACATCGTGGATCCTGCCACCCTGGCGGCAATATACCTATTGATACGCGTGTTTCACCGTGCGGTTTCTTCTTGCCGCAGAAAACTGTACCAGAAGGAAGCCAGATGCGAGATTGGAAACGTTAGACTGTCGCCCCCTCCGCTGCGATATGGTGCGCCTTGTTTCGTCGTTGAGCATGGATAATGACTAGGCCTGATGTGAGAAAAGCTAGATGTCCAAACATGCAGATAGATGTTCGTAACAGTTTTATAGATCCTGGGACCTGGTTCCTGGTATCTTGGTATCCTGGATGGTGGCAAAAAAACAATGCTTTTCACGTGGTGGGTTTGTTCTTGACCCATAGCCGTACCAGAAACGAGCCAGAAGCGATATAGGAAACGTTGGACGTGTCGGCCCCTCAATTGCGTTGTGATACTCCTTTTTTCGACGCTGGGCATGGCTCACGACTGGGCTCAAGATGGGACGCCGGGGCAGATAGAAGTGGAGGTTGCTCACGACGTAGATTCTAGGTCCTCTGGTATCTTGGTATCCGCGTGACAAACAACAAAAAAGCGAAACGTATATAGGATGTCCTGCATCGCCTCCTCGCGACGCTGTATCAGGAGGAAAACCAGGAGCGAAATTGGAAACGGTGGACTCGTCTGCCCTTCAGTTGCGATATGGCTCGCCTTTTTTCTTTCGAAGCTGGGCATGGCTCACGACTAGGCTCAATGTGTGACGCCAGATATCCAAATGTATGGCTAAATGTGGCAGTTATGTATTTAGTTCCTGGATCCTGTATCATGTTGGATAAACGAACGAGAAGGGAGGAGAAGAGGGGGAGAACAGACACACAGCGTTTGTCCGTGGTCACAGACGGACTCGAAAACACAAGACACTCGTACCTTTGGCTTTTTGGCGACTTGGGTGATGAGCAAGAGTCGCTTAGAATTATACTGGTATCAAGTCGCAAGGGCGCGTAGCACCAAACGAGATTCGCAGCATGAGTCAGCGAGAGAAAGCACGAGAACCGGCTGCAAAAAGTAGCATGGATGAGAGAGGTTCAAGCAGCGCTGGGAACCGGGGAGGAGTGGGGGCATAAGGAGAACACGCGAGTGACCAAAGCTGGCCGTGGAGTTTATAGCCTTTAGTCATTGATGACAGACGGGCGCTCCAAAATAGAATACACCCACTCGCAGCTTATCTTCTTGGTGATTTGGAGGCCGTGTACGGGTCGCTTTTATACCGGAATCTATGCGCCGAGAAGGTTGATGCCCTACCGACTCAACCACAACTAGACACAGGTGGCGACGAAACAGCTGAAACTTCGTGAGGGTCCGGACCTGAAGATTATGAATCATGGCAAATGGAGTGAATCTTTGCGTCGCAGGGTGGCCAGGACAGAAGACACGTGCTGCGATAAGGGCAGCATGTTTGGGCAAAATCATTTCTGGCTGGCGGGGTTCACTAACTACCCAGTATCGTCGGAACTCCATTCATGCTTTACAACATAAATTCGCTGTGCATCTAGACCATGGGATTTCTTCATCGTGTTGCACTCCAGTATTTCTCAACGACAGTTTGGGGATGACGTCTACAAGTAACTCCTCAAGTGAGGAACCTCAGTTTAGGTACACCCCTCCCGTAATACGCGTCAGAGAATCGAAGTCTGGCAAATCCGCGGGGATTACCCTATGAGTGAACGAGGCGGACACGAACGCACGAACGAACAAAACGGACGCAAGTTTGGCACATTGGTCTGGACTGTGACTTTTTTCGGGAGTACGCCCACGTCAAGGAACCAATCAGTGTGTTTCCATACGTTTCACCACCTCTTGGAGCTAGGGTGCTCAACATGTGGGTTCAACCAACTGCGAAGTAGGCCATAACTCTACTCTGTATCAACCCACAATCCCTATTACGGAGATCCAATGTTAGCAGGATGAAATATAAAACAAAAAAGGGGCGCGAACAAGCACCCACTTTTGATTTTAATAGAGCTTGACTCAAGCTTATTTTATTGGCTGGTCTTACCTAGTGCACAAAGCCTCAATCGACCACAGTCGTAGGGTACGAGAGCCCGCCTGGAAGGTGGCGATGCTTTCCTTTTTGTGTGTGATTTCATCCTGTTAACAGTGGATTTCTGTAATAGGTGGACGAACACAGGGTGTGATGATGTTGTGTTAAGAGAACGGGCAATGTGAAGGCAATACACAACACCAAGCAACACATAAAAAACGCGGACTGACGCGAACTCCGTGCACGATGAGCACACAAAAAAAAGGTGAACCTTTTCCACACCACTCGTGGACAGACGCAGCGTGCATTTGCTATCGCATCTAACGAGTATCAAACCCCCACCTCATATTCCGTTGCCCCAAGACTAGTCGCACAAACAAAAAGCGCTGACGACGTACACTCTCCTCTGTAAAAGCAGGAACACAACTACCAGGTGCCAAGTATGAAACATATGCCACTCTGGAAACGTAGGGGCTGTTGGGTGCTCGTATTAACAAAACCATACGGTACCTACAATTCCGGGCAAAGCTCTGACTGTGCTACAACTTCTTCGGACGGGAAAGGGATCTAGAGTCGCACCGCTTAAGTGTAAACCCCCCTCCTCTAGCCACCTCATCATAAGACCAATATCAACTATGCAGATACAAACAAAAAGCTGCGCTAACGCTGTGCTCAGGCCAGCACAAACGCTGACCGTGGCAATACACAGAGGAATCACACGAGCCAAGAGGACAATCTCGCCAAGTTGCCAATATTGGCACGAACATCTGATAGCAAACGCCACCCCCGCTCTCCGCGCCCCCCAAACGTATTTCTGCCCGCGAACATGCCGGGAATACAACGGCTCGTATGGTAAAATGCGAGATACCCATCCTTTTTTATTTTTAGTCTTCATTCTTATTTTCCATTTCATTTGGCAAGAGCCTTCACACTCAACGACCCTCTGGACCAGCCGAGGTTATAGGCGTCCCCCCCCTCCCCCTGCACGTACTCACACCATCATTTTTATCGTGCATTGCGTTCGGCACTCCCGCTGCCACCGACTATCATCAAACTTTGCCAAACCGTGCCTTCGAACTTTATTAAAATGTAACACCAGAGCTCTAAATAATACTTGGTGAGCTACAAGGTTAGCACAGCGTGACAAAAAAATGTTTTTGGCATCACGCAGGTTCGAAACACAAAACACCCGAAACCTCGTCACACTATCGTACATTATTTTGGGCGGATGTACGACTTGATACAGCTATGATATATTCGAGTACTACAGTGGTACTTTGGCATGTTACTTTTTTTCACTGGGGTGTATTCTTCCACCTCAGAGTGACTGGCGCCTGTCCTGTTACCACGGACTTAATTATGCAAGTTTTTGCGAGAACAACATTGGTAGCTCAAAGGTCAAACACATAAAAGGCACAGGAAACAAATCCGGGATCCGATGCAAAAGCTCACGCAACGGTCCGTAACTCCACGGAAACACCACGAAGCGGTCCAAAATAACATGGAACGGTCCGGAACCCTACGGAACGGTGCAGACAACCACGGAACGTCCCGAAATACTACGGAACGGTTCTGAACACTACCGAACGGTTCCGGGACACCATGCAAAAGCTCACGCAACGGTCCGAAACGCCACGGAGCGGACAGGAATGTGCCACGAAGCTGTCCAAACACCCACAGAACGGTTCGGAACCCAACGGAACGGTCCGTAACTCCACGGCAACACCACGAAGCGGTCCAAAATACCATAGAACGGTCCGGAACCCTACGGAATGGTGCGGCAAACCACGGAACGTCCCGAAATAATACGGAACGGTTCTGAACACTACCGAACAGTTTCCGGGACACCACGGAACGACCCGGAGCATTATAGAACGGATCGCAGCACTACGGTACGGACCAGAACACCACGGAACAAGGAGCGGCCAGGAACACCACGAAGTGATCCAAAACACCGCGGAGCGGTCCCGAACCCTACGGAACGGCGCGCAAAACCACGGAACAGCCCGAAACATTACAGAACGGTTCTGAACACCACCGAACGGTTTCTGGAACACCACGGAACGGTCCGAAACAATACAGAACGGTCCGGAACACCAAGGAACGGTCCCGAACATTACGGAACGGACCGGAACACAACGGAACGGTCCGAAATAAGACAGAACTACTCGGAATACCACGGAACGGTTCGGACCGGCCCAGAACACTACGGAACGGCCTAGAACATCGCGGAATGGTTCGGAGCACCACTCAACGATCCAAAACACCATGGAATGCCTCGGAACACTACGGGGCAGTCCGGAACGCCTCGGCACACTACCGAGTGGTCCGGAACGCCACGGAACGATCTGGAACACCACGGAACGATCCAGATGTTATGGAAATGTTAGCACATAGCCTGTATGAGTCAACGTTCAGTAGCACTGCACTTGTACGTCGTAGATCATCGTAGATCTGTTATGTGTCGGTTGGTATGTAACGCGCGTATGAATATGCGGAGGAATTACTTCTGTAGGATGCTCTGTTGCCTTGACGAGTAGCTCACTCTCTCGTGTGGATCCTTCCGGATTGTCTAGCATCGTAGCCATCCTGGTCATCTCCAGTACCCAGCCAACTTCTGGACTCCTGCATAGTCTGCGGTTTATCTGTGTGTGTGTTGGCCACATAAGCGCCAGTGTTTACAACATCTTGACATCTTCTCCTCAACACGGAAGCACTCGAGTCTTCCAGGCTATCCACTGCACAGCAGTGTCACCAACCCGACTAGCGTCGGGGACACAGCCTCTCTGCCACCGTGCTGGGGTATACCACAATACCCATAATAGGTTATGAGCCTCGTGTGTGTGAGTGGAGGCCTGCGACGGCTGCGTCTGGAGGCCCGTGACGGCTGCGTCTGGAGGCCCGCGACGGCTGTGACACCTTCCGCTGTCGCCGAGGACTGCTTCCAGATTTTACTTTTCCGCGGGGAGCTACTACTGCTGCTGGAGTCAGCTTTCTGCTGGAGGCCACACTGAGTCAACCCGCTTGCTTATTGGGCCCGGACTGATCACGTGGGCTCTCGGCTGCACATTCGGTACGCAACTGTCTGTGTAAAGCATTCGGGGGCGCAATTCCTAGGCGCTGGCTCCTGTCGGTGAATAGAGTTGTGCAGGTTGTTGGTTCTGCGCGCGGAGTGCCGTTATTTCTTATACTCGGTTCCGCGTGTTTGCAACTGTCTTCCGAATACCAAATTGCCTGCGCTTAGATTCTTCGCGAGGCGTAGTCTGTCCAAGACACCTTCCACATACCTTGTTGCCGGCTTGGTCGCGTGTGTATGTTGAGGATACGACTGCTAGCTGGTAGCCGGCCGCTGCTACAGCTGCTCACACGTGCTAGCTCACGTAAAGTTTGCGCTGAAAGACGCGTAACACTACGCAGTGCACCACGCTGTGTACCTGCAGGACCAGTTAAGTGGCCGGAGCTGACTACTCGCCACATCACCACAGCCTTGTCAACTGCGGTTGGTCACAGCTGTGCTCACGGGAGCGCAGTCGTCCGAGCGGGGGGCTTGCGAGCTTCCGGCGGACTCGGGTTGCCAGCTACGGCTCTGCGACCTACCTTTCACCCTACCTCTGTGTAGAGCTGCCCCACACATTTCAGGCGCGCCGGCCCGTCTCAGGTGATCGGGGCGTCTTGCGGGTGCAGCGCTTTTCGTCACACCCATCGCGTGTCCCTGTCTCTAAGCTATGGCGGACTCATCAAGCTCTAGCTCTGGGCTCCACCGTTTACTAGATTCCATTGGACAATGCTCTGGGTCTACCTTTCGCGTGTGGAAGGAGAGCTTCGAGCACGTCATCAACATCCATGCGCCGGAGCTTCTCACGGTCTTACGCAGATCGGCCCGGCCAGATCCTCTGGCTGCTACTCTGGCCGATGTCACCGCTTGGGACAAGGCCGACAGCCGCCTCTACTCCCTCGTGTTCTTCGCGACTACCGGCTCGGCGCGGATCACCGTTCAGGCTCACCGAAAGGCGGGCACTAGCGCCGAAGGCAACGGACAGTCGGCTTGGGCGGTTCTGAACGCGCGGTTCGACGCCCACACCCAGGAAGCTCGGCGTGCGTGCCACAAGGAGCTCTTCGCCCTCACGCACGTTGCGGGTGGTGATCCTGTTGACTTCTTCTCCAAGGGATGCGAGCTCAAGCTCCGCCTCGAAACTCTGGGGGAGAAAGTATCAGGCGAAGTCTACCTGGATATCATGCTCTCGGGCCTAACGTCTGCCCCGGAATTCCACTTTATCCGGGAGACCGAAACGAATTTACATCGGTCGACTGTCTTCAGCACACGGCCAGCCGCTTCTTTGTGAACCAGCAGTCGCGCAAGGCGGCGGGGCCCGCGGTCTCGGGCAGGGGAGCCGCGATGGCCGTGTCCAGCAGCGACCAGTGCCACCGCTGCAAGGAGTTTGGACATTTCCAGCGAGACTGTTCGAAGTCTGCGCAGCCGTCCCGACCGACGAAAGGGAAGAAGCCAGGCAAGAAGCGCGGAAGTGGGGGGAGTGGGCAGTTCAAGTGGTGCTTCTTTCACCGAACGAAGACGCACAGCGATGCTGAGTGCAAGACTCAGCAGGACAACCGAAGCAAGAAGAAGCAAGAGGAGCTTCGAGGGTTGGCTGCGAACCTGGCCCTGCTTCAGGCAGCCGGTCCGGCCAATTTCTCCCACCTCGGGAGCGCCCACTTGGCGCAGCCGTTTCAGATGGCGGCGCCCCAGGCGTCTCAGGCCCCTTCGGAACCAACCACGTTTGGGTTCTCCTTCAACGCTCTCGGCGCCTCTGCAGCTCCCGCCGCCTCGCCGGCGGCTTCCGCGTCTGCCTCATCCGCGTCGTCTGCGCGGGACCACCACTTGTCTTCCGAGTACTTCGGTGCTTTCATGGCTTCTTCTGCGGCGGAGTCGTCGCTCGCTCCTTTCGCTCCGACGAATCGTCCATCCTGATGTTGGTGGATAGCGGAGCGACGGACAACTACCTAGATCCTGCGCTTACGCCTGGCGTGCGGGCTAACATGCGTGACATTGAAGACCTTCGGATCCCGCTCCCGATCATTGCCGCTGGGCAGCACGTTCTTCACGGCGTTACGACGGGGGTTCTCTTCGGCACGGTCGCCGACGACAGCGGCCACGACAGGCAAGTTTCTTCCGTGTCGTCTTAGTACCGGGGCTGGGGACCAACCTCTTCTCCGTCACCGCTGCGCTGTCGAATGGAGTGGCCTCCCTCTTCTATCCGGACAACCCCAGGCTGGAGTCGGGGGACGTAGTCGTCCCGATGAAAATCCGAGGAGTGGATGACACCGGCAAGATCACTTGCTCCATCACCGTGAAGCTCGGCGCTGGGGATGGCGGTCGGCAGACCCTCGGGGAAGCTCCTGACGGACTTGCCTTGCGGGTGGATACTGCTAGTCTCTGGCACCGGCGCATGGGGCACATCAACAGCAAGAGCTTGGATGTGTTGAGGAAGGAGGCGGCCAACGGCATCGATTACACCGGCGACATGCAGGACTGCAGTGCGCGCCCTCTTGGTAAGAGCTCTCAACAGCCGCACCCAAAGCATGCCGTTTACGGCGTTTCACGCGCCTTTCAGGTCGTATTCGTCGATACCCTTGGTCCCTTCACGCCTACCGCGTTGAGCGGCTTCAAATACGCCGCCAAGTTTGTCGACCAACACACCAAGTGGAAGGAGGTCGTCCTCATGAAGGATAAGACTTGCTCGACTGACGCCCTTGAGTTGTTCAACATGGGGACCGTCATCCCCCGCAGCGAGCGCATCCACGTGCTTCGTGCGGATAAGGGAACCGAGTTTACGAGCGCGGCCTACCCACAGTACTGCCTGGACATCGGCATCCAGCTACAATTTGCATCGCCGAACACCCCCAGCAGATCGGAGCGAATGAGCGTGCAGGCAGGACGATTATGAACATCGTGCGTTGCATGCTCGCTGATTCTACGCTGCCGAGCCTTCTTTGGGGAGAACTGATGCACACGGCGGTCTACCTGAGCAACCGGACTCCTCATGCAGCCTTGCACAACGGGACGCCGTACAAGGCGCTCTACGGCAAAGACGCGCACCTTGGACACTTTCGGGTGGTCGGGGCACGGGCGTTTGTGCATGAAGAGACGCACACCAAGAAGTTGGAAAGCCGTGCGTGGGAAGGACGGTTGGTGGGCTACAGCCTGGACAGCAAATCCTACCGTCTCTACAACGCTCAGACGAGACGGGTGCGGGAGAGTCGCAACGTTATCTTCATTGAAACGACTCCCGCGCCGCCTTCGTTGGACGAGCGTGGTTTTGACGACGGGGAGTTCACTTACGCCGACCAGGGCGACATGATCCGAGATGTGCGCAACTACACCACCAACCACTCGGTCGATGCGCTTTCTCCCAATCATGCCGTCGGGAACCCGTCTGTTCTCGAGCTTCTCGAGGACATCTCCACCGTCAACAACCGTGACCTTGGGCTCAGCTCCGCTGACCCTTCTTCTGCCGCCGAGGATGCGCCTGCGGACGACAGCCTTGCCTCGCCTGGAGGAGTCAGCCCTCCTGAGTCGGGTAACGGTGCACCTTCACCCGTCACATCACCTTCCGGTCCTGCTCCGGCCGGTTCATCATCTGGTTCTGCGTCGCCGCCTGGTACGTCGGGTACTGGTTCTGCTCCAGTTGGTGCTGCATCGCGGGGTCGTTCCGCGTGTGGGCGTGGTTCATCTCGTGGTGGGCGTGACACCCGCGGTGGCTCTTCGCGTGGTGCATCTGCGCGGGGAGGGATCGCGACGCGTGGTGGACGTGGTTCGGTGAGTGGGCGTGGTTCTCGTGGTGGTCGCGGCTCCATGTCAGCCCCTCCTGACACCAGGATTATCGGGGCAATATCGCGCGTGCCCAACCAGAAGACCCTCAGCGAGCTTCGCCGGCTTTCGTACGCGTTTCCCGCGATGGGGGAGTTTTCTGACGTCGCGCACAGGGACGCCACGTTGGGATTCACGGAATACGCGTACGCCGTAGGGACAGTGCAACCAGACGCTCCTCGCACCATCCAGGAAGCACGGGCCTCACCGGACGCAGCGAAGTGGAACGCAGCTGTCGAACGCGAGATGAAAAGCCTCAACGACCGCAAGGTCTACAAACTCGTCCCGCGCTCAGCCGTCCCTCCGGGAAGGAAGCGCATCAAGTCCAAGTGGGTGTTCAAACGCAAGGCCGACGGCTCCTTCAAGGGACGTGTCGTGGCCCAGGGCTGGAACCAAGTTCCCGGACTCGACTGCGGCAGCACCTACGCTCCGGTGTGCAGGATCCAGAGCGTGCGAATTGTGGCGTGCATCACCGTGGAGTTCAACCTCATCTTCGACCAGATGGATGTTTCTACCGCTTTCCTCTACGCGGACATCCAAGAACAAGTGTTCGTTGAACAACCACCCGGTTTCGAGGTCAAGGACAAGGATGGAGGTGACATGGTAATGCAGCTGGAGAAGAGCCTCTACGGACTTGCTCAAAGCCCAGGCAACTGGTTCAACACCATCGATCCCGTGCTTGTAGAGACTGGCTTCGTCGCACTCAAGTCAGACCCGTGCGTGTATTTGTACGATCACAACGGGGCCAAGATCTACCTGACTCTCTACACCGATGACCTTCTTCTGGCCGGCAACGACTCTAACGCCATTTCGATGGTGAAAAGGAAGTTGCAACAGCGCTTCAAAATGACCGACATGGGGGAAGCATCTCTCGTACTCGGAATGGAAATCAAGAGGGATCGCGAGGCAGGTACCTTGACTATTCCCCATGAGGCCTACTGCAAATCGATCCTTGAACGGTTCGGGATGTCGGACTGCAAGCCGACTAGTACACCTGGGTACGGCTCCGAAATCTCGAACAACCAGCCCGAGGACACACTTCTCAACGAGGAGGGGACGCGCAAGTACCAAGGGATCGTCGGATCGCTCATGTACATTGCGCAAGTGCTGAGGTATGTCATCATATACGCGACAGGCCAACTGGCTCGCCCGATGGCGGAACCCAGCAAGGTGCACGTGGTGGCGGCAAAGCATACTCTTCGCTATCTAGCAGGAACGACCAACTTCAGCATCACCTACAAGAAAGGTGGTTTTAAGCTCGCGACCTTCTCGGACTCGAACTGGGCGAACAACCCTGACAACGGGAAGTCGACCTCAAGCTACGTGACGACGCTGGCACACGCTCCGATCAGCTTCAGGTCGGGGCTGCAAGGTCTGACTGCGATGTCCACCATGGAAGCGGAGCTGGTCGCGTCCGCCCTGGCGATGAAGGAAGCAGTGTTTAGCTCAAACATGCTGACGGAGCTTGGATTCGGGAAGGAGTTTGCACAAATGCCTGTGTACTGCGACAACACGGCTACCCTACATGCATTGGGGAACCGGTCCTTCAGCTCGAGGACCAAGCACATCGCATTGCGCTTCTTCTTTATCCGAGAACTGGTAACGGACGGGAGGATCTCCATCCATTACGTCCCGACGGAGGACAATCTTGCCGACATCGGTACAAAGCACTTCAACAAGCACAGGTTCAAGCACCTCATGGACCTCATCAACAAGTTCGACGTCAACAAGTTCACCACCGTCGAATTTAAAGGAAAATGAATTATTTGTTTTTTTGACTGTCTGTTTGGAATTAGCTTACACTTTTGATTTCTTTCGTAGGATTGAAGGTTGTAGTTGGTTGTGTAGGAAACAATGAATATCATCACTTGGTTGAAACACGCATGACACGCATTTGTTTGCTTAAATTTATCATTAGTTTTGGTACAATTCAGAGCAACTTTCATTGAGGAGTGTTATGGAAATGTTAGCACATAACCAGTATGAGTCAATGTTCAGTAGCACTGCACTTGTACGTCGTAGATCATCGTAGATCTGTTATGTGCGGTTGGTATGTAACGCGCGTATGAATATGCGGAGGAATTACTTCTGTAGGATTCTTTGTTGTCTTGACGAGTAGCTCACTCTCTCGTGTGGATCCTTCCGGATTGTCTGGCATCGTTGCCATCCTGGTCATCTCCAGTACCCAGCCAACTTCTGGACTCCTGCATAGTCTGCGGTTTATCTGTGTGTGTTGGCCACATAAGCGCCAGTGTTTACAACATCTTGACATCTTCTCCTCAACACGGAAGCACTCGAGTCTTCCAGGCTATCCACTGCACAGCAGTGTCACCAACCCGACTAGCGTCGGGGACACAGCCTCTCTGCCACCGTGCTGGGGTATACCACAATAAATATCCATAATACCAGAACATTACGGAACGGCCACGAAAACCACGGAACAGTCGAAAACACCACAGAGCAGTCCCAAGCACCAGCGAGCGGTTCGGGTCACAACGGAACGGTCCGGATCACCACAGAACGGTCCGGAACACCACGAGACGGTCCGGAACATTGCCGAACGGTCCGGAGCACAACGAAACGATCCAGAACACCGCGGAACGGTCTAACACATTTGGACCGCCTGACAGAAGAGTGTCACATATTCTACGAATCCTGAAAAAACCTAGTTTACCATCGATAGCCATGAGCCACTCTGGACGAAAACGTAAGAAACATTTGGTTGCTGTATAATTACAAACGATCCCTATATTTCTGTTCAGAGCGGCATGCTGTATGGCACTCTATAGGAGCCGACTGTGCCCTTTCTCTCTGCCACCCTGTTACAGACTAGCCCCCTCACCCTCCCTCCCGCCCCGAGTATCTATATGTAACCTAACGGTTCTTAAAAAAGAACATGTAGGGTACGAAGAGGCGCTCCCATCCAAGAGTATATAAAAGCGTCATAACGGTGTACACGCTGTATAAGGTTATCTACACATAAAGCACAAACATTTTCGATACATGAAATCACTCTCGACCAAGGCTTACGCGTGCTCCACATTCTACACATGCTTACGCGAACAAAGGCTCACACCGCCGTTAACTCCGACTAAAAAGGAAAACCGTATCTCCATTGAAAGTGGACACCTATGGGGGCGGGGAAACGTAATCGTGCACTCTCCAAACGTTGTACAATAGGTAGCCCCTTTGAAGGGATCCCGTGATAATGTAAAAGACGCTATATAAGGGATCTCAAACTTCTCCGCACTGTTGCCTCTCTAGTGGACGCACCACTCAACAAGGGACCTCAAGTCCCTTATAAGAGGACACTTCAGTCTCCCGCTTGAAAAACGCCGCAGACTGCTAGAAACCCCAAATTTGTAAAGACACGTCAAAATCTAAGGGACCCCGACGCACTACGATCTACTCTGGAGTATTAAAAGACGCTGCCTGCTGTATCGAACATGGCAAATACCGTCGCGGTCCCGACTTTTGCAGTGCCTTGCCAGATGACAACACCCGCACTATAGTGAGACCCCAAATTATCCCTTGATAGCGCGGTACTCCGTAGAATGAAGTTGCGACAAGCAATTTTCACCGCACTAAACTGGGGTTCGCACCGAAGGGATCCACACCACTGCGGGACTGCGACTGCAATTCCAGCAACAGGAAACTCCTTGTCACACGTGAACGCTGCCGGAAAAAAAAAAAAACGGCAATCGTTCTGTGCCCTTCGTACTAGTATCTATCACTCGCTCACATAACGAGTAGAAGGTTGAGCAACAAAACAAAAAAGCAGCAAAGAAGTAAACCTGCTCGACGCGTCACACCCAAGCAGCCATACATCAATCTGTCTGGGAATACAAGGGCCGTTTAAGTCGTACCGCTAGTGGGATCCACGTCAGTACTGGGCCCTCCACAGGGCCGGTACGTGCCAGCCGGCATAAGAATACCGGCACTACAATACAGCGGCAACCCGCACTGTTCCGCATGCCGTCAATACTTGTCGAGATCCCGTCTGTGCCAAGCGATTTAACAGGCGCCATAGTGGGCAATCGGCACTACAGAGGGAACACTACTGCTGTGTATCGACAAAAAACCCGAGAAGTGCGGTGAGATATCAATAATCAATATTGGAAATATCGTGCCGGAGTACAAGCGTCATCATGCTATGCGCGTGTCGAACAAAACCTCCATAGTACGCTGCACTCTGAGACACAACCTCCTACCCCAGCAGCCCGGACTGCTTTCGTGTGGCCAGCGCTGAAATCGGCATACCAGGTATATTTTGGACGTTGCTCCCCTCTGAAGTCCCAAATGGGTTAATAACCCCTTTATACCGCAAAACCTATCCCGTACTAGTCCCACGTAGTTTGTCCCCCAAAACGTGGGTGCAATTCTGAAGGCGGCTACAAAACCTTCTAGGCGAAGGGACACAAATCGTCATGTCCCCTCGCGACATAGCCTCCAGCCGGGAGGCAAACCCTTCCTCGCATAAGGCCCGAAAAAAAACTTGTGACCCCTTCGCAACTGAACTCGCGTTTTCAGCAGGTACAGCACCTGTCCCACCGACCCCACCCCCTCTGGTTGTGTACACATACCGAGTACATCCTTACCGGTACCTCTTTCCGTAGAAAACAGTCGGGCCTAGAGACAAGCAACGCGAACGACGCAACACTCATTCGATTACTATACAAACACAAAGTCAAAAACAACTCGAACCTACTGTAGCGTGGGACATTGGTAACAACATTGAACGGGATACACCCCTACATGCCACTTTGCCCGAAAAAAAAGGATCGTTTGAGTAACTGTCATGAACACCAAATGGTCCATATATCTCCGCCATAGTGGTACATACTGCCAAAGCTGTCCTAACCTATTTTCCAGGGCATTTCACGGATCATGGCCCGACCCGCGGGTCGGATAAGGAATACTTCAAACTGTCGCGGGTCGAGTCGGGTCGGATCAGGTGGTGCTCGAAATTTCACGGGACGGGTCAGGAGTTTGTCAAAACTCACGGGTTGGGTCGGGTCAGGCCGACCAGAAACCGACACCAACCGCGAGAAGCGACCCGTGAAAAACTCTGCTATTAACAACCCGTTTTTTCCCAAGAAATGCGGGTGCAGACAGCCACGTAGTCACCAGGAATAAAACGGAAAAACAAGATCCCGTTACAACTACGTTCACCGACCGACGTTTCCGGCCCAAAATAATTCCATCAAGAGTGGAATGATATTAGCAGGCCCTCGCACAAGAGTTGCAGTAGGAGTGCCCCAACAAGGCGGTCTGAGCAAGGCGGTATCCCGACACATGGCGATCAAAATCGCATGGCGCGACTGGAGGATTGCATTCATAACCTGGAAAGAACAAGGCGGCCTCCCCCAATAAGGCTGGAATATCGCTCTGGCACACCACCGGCTTATGGGGCCCCTTACTGATGTTGAAACAGACGAGAGTCGCCACGGACAAACGAAAACAGACGAGTGTCATTACGACCCCACGCACAGCAGCGAAGGCCGCATGTACATAACATACCCTCCGGCCCCACGAGACGCAGCAGCGGGGGGGGCGGCGGGTACATAATCTTTTGGGGGGTCGCCAGCACGTCACTCCAACATATTCTTTAGTTTTACGGTGCCTGCTCGCCGGAGGATATAAAAAAAGGGGACGCCAGGCGATTTAGTTTTCTTTTGGAAACCGCACGCACCTTTTCGGTGACAAACTACTTGAAATCAGTGTGGGCTCATCATCTTCGAGGAAGAAGGGCGACAACGTTCAACACACAAGATAACACACCCCCTAAGACGACTCTAGACACGATATTATCCAAACGAAAAGGGAAGCATACACAACGAAAATTGCAGCTTTCGAAAAACCTTGTCGACGTATTTTCATATGCACGCATCGCTCGGTGTGTGCACTGTTCCCGTTGCGGAGAAAAGCAACTTTGGAAATTGTCCGGGGGGGGTGTATTATCTTGCCAGTTTTACAGTAGTTGAAACTAGTATGGGTTCATAATACTGGAGGAAAAAAGGGGAACAAACTACTTAAAAACTAGCGCGGCCTCGTCATCTTCGAGGAGGGGGGGCGACACCCAGGGACTTATTCCCTTGAGACATAGCCTCGAGCGTAGCAGCCAACCCCTCTTCCAGCGTCGCAATGTAAACATCGTCGGGCTCCGGTTCCGCCTTCTCTTTCCGCAGCTCCGTGCGCAGCTGCGTGTACTCTTCTCGAAGCTGCCTCCTCTTCGCGATCGACTGCACCGATTTCTCCTCCTTAACTTTCTCGAGACGGGCTAACTGCAAGTCTACCTCCGCCTGCTGCTTCATGCGTTCTAAATCGCGGCAATTTTGTCCCATGGTACTCCCGGTGGAGGTAGAGGTGGCGCTAGCAGCGGCGGCGGCAGTAACAGCAGCAGCAGCAGCAGAAGCAGCCGCGTTTGGATCACCCGACCCGAACTTGCCGCCCACCATCCGCACAAAGCTCTCGAATGCTTCTTTCGCCTGCGTCAACTGTTGTGTCTCAGCTTGCCTATCTCTAGACCCCGCGTTCGATTTCAGCGCCTCCATATCACCAGCACCACCACAACCACCGACACCACCACCGCCACTACCGCCACCACCGCCACCACCACCCTCTACACCAGCACCATTCTCCGTTTCCTCATCACCGCTAGATCCAGGCCTCCCCGACTTATCGGATGCACCCTCAGCGAGAACCGCATCGGAGGCCTCGCGAAGCTCCGGGTATCGTTCGTCGGCATAGTACAGGTAGAGGACGTCGGTATCCCCTGATATTATGTAAGCACCAGCGCGCGCCGAGTGGGAGTGTTGGGTGTGGCCGGGGGGGGGTGGACGGGAGGGAGGGGGGGGGGGTGTACTCATTTCATGCATAGTCGTAGTCGTATGGCCATAGACCCTCGCATACCAATAATCCCGGGGCGTAACATGTCGGGTTTTGGTAAAGGTTTCACATCTCCAACCAAAAAACACTTCCCTTCGCCTGCGGGAGGCGAGGGAAGGCCGGGGGGGAGGGGCGGGCGATACCGGTTCGATGTGTTCAGCCAAACACCTCACCACACTTGTACTCCCTCCCTGCCCAAGATGACGTGTAGGGGATCTGGAAATGCCACAGAGAAAGAAGCACACCAGTACAGCGGGTACCCGGATTTAAGAGCACCCAGGATAAGAGCGTTCGGGACCTAAGAGCGGTCAAATCGGCATGTCCCGCCGATTCTAAAAGCTACATACTTCCCACTACATATGAGAGCAATGTGCATTTAACAGCGCTAGTTTCGGTTTGTCACGGGGCGCTCTTAAATCGAGGTACCCACTGAAGTCGGGTGGAGGAGGATGAAGGCGCACAGAGCTACCCTTGTGGCAACGCACGCGAAAGTAGAACCCACGTAGCGGGAGAATGTGAATTGTACAAGGAGCAACGGAATGGGTCCGAGGAGATGAGGAAAATAGACGGATGTGACAGGGAGGAAATTGGTACCTTGGACAGTAGCAAGGAAACGATCGCTATCCTAGGAGACAGATGGTGGCCACAGACGGCGAAAGAGGAAGGAAAAATATATATGCACCGCGTGCAATAGATGGAAGAAACGTACTGAGCGCCAAAATGTTGAAGGAGTCTATTAGAAGCAGGAACCGTGCTCCGTCTCGAAAGGGATAAGTAATCAACCGTCAAAACGACTGAGGCAAGCAGCAGATGAGTACGCACCAGATTACCTGTTTCAAGTCGCACTGCCAATTTCTAATATATGCATATCAAAAACGCGGCACGCGATACTGTACTTTACGGGAACGTTCCGAGACTTCATGGCACTACTTCCGCTGAAATTCTAGAACAGCTCGCCCAACCAAACAACTTTCGTTTCGCTCATTTTCGTTTCGGTTCGGTGCAACTTGTTTGGTTTCATTTCGTTTAGAATGTTTTCGGTTCAATTCGTTCCGTATCGATTCGTTTCGGTCAACGGTTCTGTTCATCGGTCCAGCACACTCCTTCACCTCCGCAAAAATTTCAGAACGGCCCACCCCCATCTTGATGAAATTTCCCCTCACCCTGCCCAGCTTCTTTTGGATCGTTTTTTTCCGTTTCGTCTCGGATTCGCTCCCTCACCTCCGCAGAATTTTCAGAACGACTCACCCACCCTTATTTCGGTGCATTTTCTCCTCGTGCGGCCCACCTTCTTTCGCTTGGTTTATTTTCGCTTCGGTCCAATTCGTTTCGTTTCGTTTCGTTTCGTTTCGGTGAAACGGTCGTTCAAGGGTCTGGCGCACTCGCTCACCTCCGCAAAAATTCCAGAACGGCTCGCCCATTCCCGTTTTGTTGAACTTTTTCCTCATCAGGCCCAACTTCTTCCGCACCGTTTTGTACATGTCCTCGAGCTTCTCGGCCGTGGCGTGCGGTTGAAAGCACGTGCCGGGATTGAGAAGTTCGAACTGCACGTTGGTTGAAATCTTCAAGTTTGCCTGGGGGGACAAGGGGCATCGCAAGAAAATACCGCAGTAGGATCACCGTTCCGCCATCGCCATCATATTGGTTGCGAGGCTGCTGCATCATATTGGCGTTTTTCATCTTGACTGTGTATGGTTAGTTAGATTTCTTATGGTTTCAGGAGTTCGAACTGAGGGAGGGTCGAAAATGAAGTTTGCCTATCGCAGGAGAGGAGGAAAGGAGGGGCGCAGGAAGGCAGTACAGTCGTGGTCCCGCGTTAATGCGGTACCCTTTAGAGTGCGCCCTCCCCAGTTAAGTGCGGTCAACATTGCTTGTTACGAACTCGTCCTACAGCGTATAGCAATATCTAGTTCGGGGTTCCACTTTACTGCGGGTATTGTCGTGTGGGAAGGCACCGCATTAATGGGCGACCACGACTGTCGATATACTTTACGGAGAAGGCAGCAGCAATGTCGCCTCGGCATGTGTGGCCAAGGTCAAATTGCAGGGGGTGGCTACGTCATGCACTAACCGATAAATTTTAAGTTAAAGAAACATGAAAAACTGAACTTCGGTTTTCCACACCCGTTTTACCATGAGTTCCCCACCACCAACACGCGAAAAAAAATACATATATACAAATACAAATAATCTGCAAAAACGCGCGACCGGAGCATCACTCAGCTTGCAAAGATGAGCATCGACCCTTAACTTGATCGAACTCACCGCTGACGTGTTTGAAACAATTTCAATAATGTACAAATAAAACACGAGAAGATAGAACGAACAACATGACGAAAAAAGTAAATGCATAAAAATAAAGAATGCAAATAAAGTCAAAAGAGGCGGTTGGACAGTCACCAACACCCCCCCCTCCTATAAACCAAACACCCCACCTCCGTCCTTGGGTTGACGAACGCCTTCTCCAAATCCAGCCACACCCTCCTATTCCCGCCGACAGCACCATTATCGAGGCCCGCCCTCGACGGCTGCGCTTCCGACTCCACCACCCTCGACCTAAACTCGTCCAGCACCATAATATTCACAAGACGCGGAAAACAGTGCTTTGTCGTGGGGATGCCTTGAGCGCCATCCACGGCGCTAAATCTGGCTTTTGCCCTTGCGATAGCCAGTCTTTCGACACTCCGGCGTCGTTCCAAGGCACAGAGAACGGGCCCTACCCGGTACCTCTTCCCCTCGTAGGTGATGCGCTCGTCTTTTCTTTTGACCACCCCATCGGCCATCAGTTTTTCCAGCACTTCCAAAGCCCCGTTTGGGATGCCGTCGCCCCAGTCATCGCCCGGTTTGTCTCCTGTGTATTTTCGTGCAGTGCGAAGGTACAAGGGGCGGCGCAAATATCAACCAATTAGAGCCTGGGGCGGTGGAAATGTCCGCCAATCAGAATCTCCTTTCGTCAGTTTCCCCACCAACTGTTATATAATGCGGGGTATGCATATTACACCATCGCTCGAGTCGTCGTCACCAGGTGTGTTTACTGTTCGTATGGGTGTGCAGTGTGCAATGTCCAGGCCAAGGGGATGGTAGAAACGTACCCCTACCAGGGTCTCCATTTATAAAACCTTCCCCACCACTATCATCTTCCTGGTACCCTGTATTTATATATACGAGGACGACATTGTTGGTGTGTCTTGAGAGCTTCTCAGCTTTTCTTGGACTTTTTTTTTTGTTCTTGCGCTTTTCGTGCTATTATTAATAGCGCGCGACGGGGTTTGCCTCTCGGTCCGCAACTTCCTCATCGTGCTCGCCGACCCCGACTGTACAGACCGTGCCGGGGGCGGCTTCGGCCGTGCTCTTGCCGTGGCGCGGTGGGGTGTGCGGCGTTTACTTTCTTGGCGGCGAGAACTGTTTTTTATTGTTCTGATCCCCCTGCCCCCTAGAGGTACCGGCTCATTATCACGGTACACATTATTCGCGTCGACTTCACACCCTCACGCAGCTCTCCTCACGGAGAAGGTCAGCATGTGATATGTTTCGTCGCTGACCCTCGAGAGTGTGTTTATGCATTCCCTCATCGTGCCCCACCGCGCTCGCCCCGATTGTGGTGCCGGGGGCGGCCTCTGGTGTGCTTGACGTGCTACTGCTGCTTAGCTACTTCCGCCTGCTGCTGCTGTGCTGCTGCTGCCGCTGCTGCTGCTCACGCAGCTCCCCCCACCGAGTAGATCAGCCTGCGGCATGTTTCGTTGCTGACACTTTGAGGGTGTGGTTATGTATTCCCTCGTTGTGGCCCACCGTGATCACGTGCCCCGACTGCTGTGCCGGGGGTGGCCTCTGGCGTTCGTGACGAGCTACTGCTGCTGCTGCTGCTGCTGCTACGTACTGTTGCTGTGCTGTTTTGCTACTCGAGCTGCTGCTGCTTCTGCTCTGCTGCTGCTACGTACTGTTGCTGTGTTGTTTTGCTACTGGAGTTGCTGCTGCTGCACTGCTGCTGCTGCTAAATACTGCTGCTGTGCTGTTCTGCTGCAGCTGCAGCAGCTGCTGCTGTTGCTGCGGCTTATGTCTGCGATATGCTTTGCTACTAGCCCCGCGAGTACGGTTATGCAACCCAACCCACCTCTGTGAAATGTCTCCGCATCCCACAACCGAAAGACGAGATCCGTCTGCTTCGGAACTGCCCCGTCTCGCAATTCGAAGTTGGTGTCTCGGCGGGGGTCTCCTGCCATCGTGGTTGTCGTACGGTACGACTCGTACCTGTACGATATTCAGCTACTGCTGCTGCCACCACTGCGGAGCTTGCGGCACCAACGAGATCGCCCGCGCTTCGTACTGTTGATTGACTCGATCTACTGCTGCCTAACCGTTTCGTATTTGTATACGCAGCACGCACGCCGAGCGTACGAGAGCACTCACAGTACTGTAGTGCAGCTGCTGTTGTACGAGCGAGGATCGCGTTGTTGTGCCGGGTGGCAGGTGGCGGAAGGCAATATCCCTTTTTCTGGTGTTTGCAGCGTTTTTCTTCTCTTCACCCAAAAGCTCGCTCAAACACTTGAATTTTTAATGCACCCTTGGCAATACTGTCGCAGAAACGGCCTCGAGTTGCATACCCGTACGTACGCCCTCAGTCATTCGGGCATGCGAGGCGCCGCAGGCGAGCGTCAGTCCGCCGCGGTGAAGCCCCCCTTTCAAGTTATATATATATTTACCATGACCCAGTCGTCGCCCGGTTTATTCACTTTGTGCGCAGTGTGCGGGTGCAGGGTGAAGGCAAAAAGGGAGCGGTGGATTTTGTTTTTGACAATCGTACAGTGAAGGGCGGTGAAATTTATTGTCGGTAATCGGTAATCGTACGGCGAGGGGCCGTACAAATTTGATCTGCTGTAAGTTGCGGTGCGGTGCGGGAATGTACGGATATGGTTTACGATGCGGTGCGGCGCGGTGCGGTTCAGATTCGTACGGTGCCGTGCGAATCGGCAGGAAACACACCGCACCGTGAGAAGAAAGTTCCTTTCACAGCTTTTCTGTTTTATAGAGCCGATCGGTGAGGTTTGGTGCGGGTTTGTTTTTCATATGTATTGGTATTAATATATGTACACTTCGATGGTGCGGCGCTGTGCGGATCTCTCCTTCACGAAATTTTTTAGTGCCGTGCGGTAAAACCGTGCTGCATCGCACCGAATCATGTACCGGTATATAAGAAAAAAACGCCACGTGAAAAGCCCTGTTTATATATGGGAACCAACACGGGGACTCCCAACAGTACTTATCTGGGAATACATACAGAAATGGGTAGGAATCCATGTCTATCGCCGTGCTTCAAACCTCGGTCAACAACCAACACCATCAACAGCAGTAGTTACGACAAATGAAACTGCGAGTACAGATGTAAAGACAGGTACTCGTGTACTCGTAAACTCGCACATCAAGTACCATATCTTCTAAGTTCGTAGAACAAAGGATATCAGTTTTATTAACGACATAATTGACCATTGGTAGCCATGGGCTCTACGGCAATTGTACGTAGCATAGTAATGGTTAGAAGCAAGGAGAACAAAGGTTTGCCAACTCTCCTCGCGTTCATTGGGCTTCTCGTGCATAGCTGCACAAGTACA
Source organism: Undaria pinnatifida (assembly GCA_012845835.1). Lineage (NCBI taxonomy): Eukaryota > Phaeophyceae > Laminariales > Alariaceae > Undaria > Undaria pinnatifida. The sequence continues at coordinate 2,673,549 of JABAKD010000024.1, read as the reverse complement.
ACAGGCCCACGAGCGAACGGCACGACACTGCCCGCCGCCGATTGATAGGTCTAGAGCGTAGGTCTACTGATGTGGTTTCTCCCGCCCACCCGCCCCCTTCTTTCGAAGTCGGGTGGAACGAAGTGACCACACGTATGTGTTGGCAACATCGTATCATAGATATATACAAGATCTTTCGCGAAGGCCAAGAGTGATTGGGAAACATGAAATTTTAGTTTTGCATTTCGCCCACAGACTGGCATCCGTTCAACTCCGACCTCGAGCCGAAAAGTCGCTCTCTCGATCGCCCTCTCCGCGGTCGAGTTCCTCGGCCTTTGCCGCGCCTGTACACCCGCGCGCAGTGTCGAGTTCAATCGCCGCAGCCGAGTGCTGCGACCCCGAACTGTGCTCGTTTGAGCGGATGTTGTGGAGAGGTCTCTGTGGCAAGAAATTCTGAACCATGAGGACGCATCTGTCTGGATTGCGGGAAGATACGTATAAAGCAAAAGTCGGCCTTTTTGCGCTTTGATACTACCGAACGTAGAAGGAAGACTTTGACCCGAAACCGCACCGAAAATCCAAAGTCAGCCAACGATTTGGACCGGGTGTGCAAAAACAATTCAATCGATCTCCAGCGGTCTATCCATTGGTCTACATGTTGTACCAAGCTTTACCTCGACGCTCTCCAGGCACAACGACACAATAGCCATAGAGGGCTGGATGGCACATAATCCACCCAGTAGCACACAGCAGGCACCGCTCATCGCCTGGGCTTGGCAGCGGTAGACACATCCGTCAGAGCACGGAGAAGCGACGCGGTAGCTGGGGAAGCGTGGCGCGTACAGGTGCAACCTCAGAGATAGTTGCCAGTGATGGCAGGTTATTTAGTGGTGTCTCTGATGCGTGTGCCCGTCCTTCTTAATTATGCCGACGCCGGACGGACATTAGAAGACCGAAACGGCACTTTTTGTTTGACAGTCCTGTTATCTTAATTATGCCGACGTCAGACGGGCATATAAGACGGAAACGGCTTTCTTTGTGTGACGGTCCCGTTGAGTCTGAACGTAGTCCGAGCTATGCTGAATGACTATTTGCTACCAAGTAGCGACTATGTAATACTGTCCAATGCGGTGCGTGCCAAATTTACGTTGTGCCAGGTTGTGCCGGGTAGGCTACTCGTAGAACGAGCCCGGCGTGCTAGACCCGCTCCCGGTTTTCGTGTACGTCGAAATATAGGAGACAATTGCTTGCCAAAAAATTGTATAGATCTGTGTTATTCTTCATCCGGGCGCCATTAACTGAAGTTAGTGTAGAACGCACCGTCTCCCACATTACAAAACCCAGCCTGGGTGGTGGGTATTTCTGTTTCTTATAAGCTGTGTCCTGTATTCGTAAACCATGCTCGTTCGCACGACTGCATGCTGCATAAGGGGCGCCTCCTTTATCTTACTGTGAAATCGTTAATTTCTTGCGCGTACAGGCTGCTTACAGCTGAGCGCGCCAAGTTCCGAGCCCGGCCAAGTACATGCCGTTTTTGCGAGTTAGACGCTGAATTTTCGCACACATGTTCTACGAGTCCATGTAGAACTTTCGGAGGGAGTTTTTTTTGTCTAGCTACAAAGAACTTCTGTGAGTTCCGTACGACATTCATGCCCGTACCCGGAAGTTCTGGAAGTTCTGGACGATATTCATACCCGTACCCGGAACTTCTGGATGTTCTGTACGTCCGTGGACACAATACCCGGGGTACGGGTACAGCATGTTTTGTACCCCCTCGGAACTCCCGTGAGTTCTGTACGCCTGTGCCACAATACCCGGAGTTCTGTAAGTTCTGCAAGACTTCCGCACCCGTATCCGGAAGTTCTGGAAGTTCTGCAAGACTTCCGTACCCGTATCCGGAAGTTCTGTAAGTTCTGTATGATCCCCATACCCTTATGTTGGTTTATGGGGATACTTGAATGGGGATCATACAGAACTTGAAAATATTTTGTTGGTTTAGCGTAAGAAACAACATACAATCCCGTGCAGGTGATCCCTATTCCGAAACCGAAAAGCACCAAAGGCCAAGGTTGCATTTTTCTTGTCGTTGACACCAACGCTGCACATTGTCGGATGGGAAACGACGTAACACCATACAGGGCACTGTAGCCCCAAGAGCGATCCCCGTACCGTAGCCTTGGCCATCCATCCTGTAAAAAATGGCGTTGTCTTCATTACCCCTACTGCAACATCCTACCGCACCACTTGGCATGCAAAGGACTTACACACGTTTGGCATATACTTGATCCTGCAAGTGTGTAAACAACAGATATTAAAACATGAGACGAAAAATATAACTCAGCCTATCCGAAGGCATCCATGCGGAGCCCTGGTTTGCATTTATCATTGTTTGCGGTTGACTACTGTACCGATGCTGGGCTCACTGGGAGAATGGGTATGCCAATGGTTTACTGCCATTGGGGGCCTCGGTCGCCCGAGCCTGCTTGCGTTAGAACCCCGGCTAGTTGGCTGGGGGGGGGGCTTCCGAGTACTGGCAGTGCGACAGGAAACGAGAAGCAGTGGCCAAGTCCGAGGCTCCCGTACCACGCCAGCGGAGCCCCCCCCCGACGTTGCAGAGAACAACAGCATGACAATACCTCATGGATATCATTGGGAAGGCTGTGTTCCCCCTTTTCGACTTGTGACGCCTCCGGGATACAAAGTTAACCCTATCCCGAAGAGGAGCCTTGTAACTGTCTCATAATGATGCTGCTCTAGCTTCGGCACACAGGGTGCTTTGAAAATAAATTTACTTGGATGTTCTCCTGGACAAATTCCCGGGGAGTTGCACATACAGAGTAGTGGTCCCTTTATGGTGCCGGTGGAGTAGTGCCATTTGCCCCCTATAGTGCGGGGAAGAGACGGATTGAACTCTCCCTGAACGAGAACGTTTTTTTTTCAGATCAGCACCGCAAGCTGCGAAGAGCATTTTGTTCTTTGGGACGGGGGAGAACGGAAACCGACTGGAATTGAGTGTCAACGAGAGCACGTGCGAATGAGCGGGCCGAGTGAGCTAAGGCGATGAGGCGGCCATGGAGAACCACAGCAGGAGTATGGCACACGGAGACCCACGACGCGCACGCACACCATCATCACGAGAGCAGCGATCGTCTTTTTTCAGGGTTTTTTTACGAGGCAGTAGGACAACATGTTACTTATGTCACTGAATTTTGTATAGTTGGTAGACTTGTATACCCTTCATGGGGAACGACCCCCGCAATTTTCAATTTTCAGGCACGGGTGTCGTAGCTGTGCTGCAACCTGTCAGATAACCCGGAAAGAGGGGGCGATCATTGATATTTTTTGGTTCGATTGCTCTTTTTTCACTGCAAGCCCGCGGGTCGTCACTCTGACAGCACTCCAGACAGCAGGCGCGTTCGTCTGTGCTCACGATTACCGTGCGGTTCGTAAGGTGCAGGCAGCCCAACCCCTGTAGTTTGTAGCCGCGAGTTGGTTAGTTGTGGGAACGGGGGAACTCTGTGCCATAGTTGAGTGGATAACCGCGGCCATGGGAGTTCAGTTTGCACATTGGATCATTTCACTTGAGCGCCTTCTTCGTGTCGTGCGTTTTTAGGCGGGAAAGCGTAGTATTTCCTGGACGAATTTTGATCTAATTTGGTTTTTCGGATCTTCCTATTAATAGGGCTCCAGCACCTTTGGGTGACCACGGACTCCAGATGTTTTGACAAGAGTCAATGTCAGACAACAGCACCAACAACAGCAGTAGTAGTACACAAGTATACACGCGCTTTTACTACGTGCAGTACGCAGCAGTATGATACCGTCAGCACACGCGACTCTCACCTCTGGCGGAACATTTGAAATCTCCGATGTACGGCGAAAGCCTTCCTTTTCGAAGATCGTCCTCCTCCAACCTCAGAGCTAGCGCGTCCTTATCGCGGACCCTCTGTTGCCCCTTGATGCGCCGATGCTGGCACACCTTCCTCAAAATCGCGCCGGACCAGAGGTTGTACTGGTTCCCCCTGGGAGCCTTCTGTTCCGGCAAGGGCAAAGATTCCGGCCTCTTCCTCCTCCTCGTGCTACTGTCTGACCCCGGGGTGGGGGCGTCTCCTTCCTCTGCTGAGACCGGGGGCTGCTGCTGTTCTTGTTGCAATCCTTTAGCAGGAGTGTGCTCGTGCTGTGTATCGTCTTGTCCAGTAGCGTCCGCGTCTCCTCCCCCCCCTCCCCCTCCTGCTCCTCCTTCTCCTTCCTCGCCTATATCTATGTCCTCATCGTCGATAGCACTCCGTGGGCGGCTCGTGCTGCTAGCATCCTTCCCTCTACCGCCGGCGGAGATGCTGCTGCTGCCGCTGCTATTGATGATTCTATCAGTGCTGCTCCCGAGGGGCTCGCTTGCCTTCCCTTTCCGCTTTTTCCTTGCGCCGCTTTCGTCTACCCGTCCTCTATGGGCGCCATCGCTCATCTCGCGCTCTTTCCCAACTTCCTCGCCAAGGTAGTCCCGAGCCCTGCCTGGGCCGACATTGCCGACAGGAGCTTGCGAGTCGCTCCCTGCTGCTGCTGCTGGAGTCATCACACCGACCACTTCTCCTGAGACCGGCTTCATGTTGTCGAGCATAGGCTTTATCTGCAGGTTGTTGCTGCCCAGGGCTTCTCCAGTCTCCCCCATAGCGGCGAGGCTGTCCGGTGGCCGAGAGGTGGTGGGACAGGGAGGCAACGGCTCCGTCGTCTCTTTGTGTGTTCTGCTCCAAGCAGAAGTATTCAAAACGAACCCAGTAACAGAAGACGCGGTTTGTGCAACAGCGCGTGGCTGCGGCTGAGAAGCACCTGGCCTCGGAGATCTTCGCAACGCACCTGCATTCGCTTCCATGGGGCCTTTGTGTGTGAAGTGCTTGGAGTCTCGGAAACTCAGTCGCGTGGTGGACCCCTCTCAGTGTGCCGCAAATTCCGGGAGGTTTCGCAAAAATCCTCGCTGTGGGTTTCCATGAAAATTTGGAGGCGACTTTATGGAAATGTCTCGAAAAAGCGTGACGACAAACAATAGTGCGTGTGGAGCATGATCATCCTCACCAGCCTACGCCCGTCACTCGAACTCACAACTGTGAAAAAGCGCGCGCAACCAATGTACCCCGTTGCTTACGAAACTGAGTATCTAGCGGTGCCAATTTGGCTGGACTCGCAGCTGACATACGAAGTTTTCTGGGTTAGTTTCGGGAGAAAAAAGGAAATGTCATACTTTTTGTCACGGCAACGTGTACGATCGTCGGCTCGGGACACTATTTTTGGCATATACAAGGGCTCCGCATGGGCGCCGGCATTCGCCGGCCCCCATGCTTCGGGTAGGGCAGGGCGGCACTCGGACGAGGAAACGGGGAAAAAGTTTTAGCTGTTCGATTCGACATTATTGGAAGTTTAAAGTAATGACGAGAGTTTAATACGAATATGAGGTGGTAAATATCATAATTTGACATTCCATGGCGCCCATCTTTGGGTGAGGAAGGGTAGCACTCGACGAAGTAAGTTGTAGTAATAAAGAAATTGAAGCTTAAAGTAGTACTGTAATGCCAAGATACGAACATGAGGTTCTAAAGGTTTACTTTGATGGAAGGAAAACATATAAAGGAAGGAAGCGAGCATAGGTGAAACACTGTTATTAAAAACCGCCGCCAAGTAAAAGTAGGCCAGAAATAATGCCGAAAGGAGAATTTGAGAACCTGCTTCGCTTCGAGGCTTCGAGGCGAAAGGAAAGAGGACATGTCATCAATGAAAATGGTACTGTATCGGACGGAATGAATGGTTGAAGGAGTTTAATTTACGGAAGAGAAAAAGTAAGGCGCCATTGATTGTGCCTTGGAAAACCCGTCGGTGTTTACTCCCACAGTAGACGAAGAACTTACCATGTTTGTTTCCAAAATATACGAAGAACTCACTCACAGAAAAGAACTAAATAAAAAAGACGACACTGCATGCCCTCAATTAGCTACTTCAATGTAGGCGGCACTTACACTGGTGAAGATATACAAAAATTAAAAACGAATTATTATTATGCAGACTTAGAGAGGGGCGCTAAAGGGGACATAGAATGCCCTCGATCCAACAAAGGGGATATAGAAATACCCTCGATCCAATTGGTACTTTCAACGCAGAGAACTTAAACCAGAGAAATGGCAAGCTAATCGGAAAAAGGGGGATAATCTAGCCTCACACAAACAAGACAAACAAAATAATCCTAGACCGGTATGAAATCGTACCACTATCACTAACAGCTCCCGACTCTGTGGAAGGTAGACACCAAAACAACTTAATCCGTATGACAGATCAGTATTTGATCGTACCATAGTCACAAAATAGCTCTCCGACTCGGCGTGAGATACACGATGGGTCCTCCGGGCTTACTTGCACAATGTACAAAGAACTCACTTAGAGAGGAGCCCTAATAAAAAAGGGGATATAGAAAAATAATCCTAGACCGGTATGAATTCGTACCACTATCACTAACAGCCGCCGACTCTGTGGGAGGTAGGGCCCAAAACAACTTAATCCGTATGACAGATCAGGTTTAAGCCTATTGCAAACCAAGCACGCTCAAAATGATGAACACTCCAACAGCACCAAACGCAATAATATAAAAAGGCGAATTATTAGAGCGTTCTACTACAGTACTGGTATAGCACGCGTTCTTCTGGACGTATCATGTATGTGTCGTCTTGCAGCCACACCCTCAGCCACATATGTCATGGCCAGCACGCACACAGCACATACATGACAGCCCAACAGCACACACAAACAACCGCTGCACGTATGAAGCCTACTGCGCGGCACCACCAATAACGAACGACCGCGACGGCTGGATTAGCCCTTTGACAGACCGGCGCCCCTGCTCTCGAGCCCGGGCAAGATGTGTGTCTGTCTGTTGCTTGGTTTCAGTTGATGAGGGCACTCCACTGCAGTAGCACCAAACGCAATAATGTAAAAAGGCGAATTATTAGAGCGATCTACTACTGGTATAACACGCGTTATTCTGGACGTATCATCTGTCGTCTTGCAGCCACACCTGCAGCCACATGGCCAGCAGGCACACAGCACATGACAGCCCAACAGCACACACGCAACCAACCGCTGCACGTATGAAGCCTACAGCGCGGCACCATGAATATCAAATGACCGCGACGGCTTGATTAGCCCTTTGACAGACCGGCGCCTCTGCTCTCGAGCCCGGGCAAGGTGTGTCTTTTGCTTGGTTTCAGTTGATGAGGGCACTTCACAGCAGTAGCTAGCTGGAGCACAGCAGTCAGTTATTCCTTTGTTATGTCAACCCCCTTGCCTGCGTTCGTTCAAGCTACCCCAACAGCAGTAACCACATAAAGCGAAACTCAAACCATGACCCATGGTGGCTTCCGCGCGTTTATACTGTGACGGGCAGTTGTTGCAGGCAACGATTTCTAGCCCATGCCGTGCATGCCTCGTGTCACACCCCTGACAGCTGGTGGTGCCCTACGCTGCTCTGGGTCTTGGACGGGACGGGGCAAAAAACCTTGCTTCGTCTCGTCTCGAGTTCCTGGTGCACAATCTGTGACCAAACAATAATGAGTTGCACTTGCCACCGCAAGATTCCAAACATTATCAAGTACCTATTTTTTTGAAACATTATCAAGTAAGTACCGTTTGCAAATGATGCCAACTTTGTAAATCATCCAGGCACGTGCAATTAAACACTTGGTGCACAATCTGTGACCAAACAATAGTAAGTTGCACATGCCACCGCAGAATTCCAAACATTATCAAGTACCGTTTAAAAATGATGTCAATGCAGACATTAAGATTCAACCCAAAATTTCCGAAATTCCTCCTCGACATGCGGTATTTTTGCAACTTCTCGCTTGTCTCGCTCGGCATCGGTCCGCGTTCACGTCGATGTGCGGAACGGACACGGCAGGGCGAGGGGCGTTGGAGCCGCCCCCCGAAGGGTGTCCGTCTAATTTTGCTTCCTAAAAAGTTGTATTCCCGTTTTCGTTGCCAGCGGCAGGGAACCTTTCGCAGATGTCGTAGCATGCACATTCGTCTACGAAAAGCACGCCATCGCTCACGCGTTATTTGTTTATTTCTTTTTGTAGGTTGTCCGTCGTTGTTGCACTAATATCTTATCAGACTGTAGCAGATGTAATTATTCCATGTGCGTATTCACCCGACGAAGTTATTTTATGCACATTCTTCACACAGTTAGTAGCTCCTCCTCCAGACTTTTTCGCGTAAGGTCGCGCAAAGGAACGGTTTTGAGTCAATCTGTATCTGCAGACCAAGCACGCTCAAAATGATGGAACACTCCAACAGCACCAAACGCAATATAACATAAAAGCCGAATTATTAGAGCGATCTACTACTGGTATAACACCAGAAGAGAAGATCAATTATTTGCGCGGCCGCAATTCGGCTGGTCATTTGTGTCATGTACGTTGTCTTGGAGATATTTTATTTGTTTGTGAAGGGTGTCCGTCTAATGTTGCTTCCTAATAAAGTTATATTCCCGTTTTCGTTGCCAGCCGTAGGTACCCTTTCGCAGATGTCGTAGTATGCACATTCGTCTACGAAAAGCACGCCATCGCTCACGCGTTATTTGTTTATTTCTTTTTGTAGGTTGTCCGTCGTTGTTGTACTAATATCTTATCAGACTGTAGCAGATGTAATTATTCCATGTGCGTATTCACCCGACGAAGTTATACACATTCTTCATACAGTTAGTAACTCCTCCTCCAGAATGTTTTCGCGTAAGGTCGCGCAAAGGAACGGTTTTGAGCCAATCTGTATCTGCAGACCAAGCACGCTCAAAATGATGGAATACTCCAACAGCACCAAACGCAATAGTATAAAAGTTTATTTCTTTTCGTAGGTTGTCCGTCGTTGTTGCACTATTAATAATATCTTATCAGACTGTAGCAGATGTAATTTTTTCATGTGCGTATTCACCCGACGAAGTTATACACATTCTTCATACAGTTAGTAACTCCTCCTCCAGAATGTTTTTGCGTAAGGTCGCGCAAAGGAACGGTTTTGAGCCAATCTGTATCTGCAGACCAAGCACGCTCAAAAAATGATGGAACACTCCAACAGCACCAAACGCAATAGTGTGAAAAGCCGAATTATTAGAGCGATCTACTACTGGTATAACACGCGTTCTTCTGGATGTATCATGTGTCGTCTTGCAGCCACACCTTCAGCTACATGGCCAGCACGCACACAGTACATGACAGCCCAACAGCACACACGCAACCAACCGCTGCACATATGAAGCCTACAGCGCGGCACAACGAATAACGAATGACCGCGACGGCTTGATTAGCACCCCCTTGCAAAGTTGTATTTGCGGAAACATTATCAAGTACCGTTTGTAAGTGATGCCAATTTTGTAAATCATCCAGGCGCGTGGAATTAAACGCCTGGTGCACAATCTGTGACCAAACAATAATAAGTCGCACATGCCACCTCAAAATTCCAAACATTATCAAGTACCTATTTCTTGGAAACTTTATTGCGTACCGTTTGCAAATGATGCCAATTTTGTAAATCATCCAGGCACGTGCAATTAAACACCTGGTGCACAATCTGTGATCAAACAATAGCAAGTTGCACATGCCACCGCAAAATTCCAAACATTAGCACGTACCGTTTGCAAATGATGCCAATTTTGAAAATCATCCAGGCGTTGCAGTCATTAAGATTCAATAACAATTTCCGAAATTCCTCCTCAACATGCGGTATTTTTGCAACTTCTCGCTTGTCTCGCTCGGCATCGGTCCGCGTTCACGTCGATGTTCGGAACGGACACGGCAGGGCGAGGGGCGTTGAGGCCGCCCCCCGAAGGCGGCGCTCGAACGAAGCTATATTCGACCGAGAATTCCAGTTCCGCGAATCGCATACTTCGGCCGATACAAAAAAAGTCCTGACCAAATCCCTGACACCAACGAAGGATTTTATGTAGATTTATATTTTCCCGCGGTAAGTTAAAGTTGCACACGTCGGACATACCAAACGAGAAATCCATCAGTGTTGTTTTAGTGAGTTGTCTCATGTGTTTCATTGTTGTCATGGTGACCGTACGTAATCCTTCTTTTGCCTTTTGTCGAGAGCTGGTGTGCTGCTGCTGTTGTTGTTGTTATTGTTGTTGTTGTTGTTGTTGTTGTTGTTGTTGTTGTTGTTGTTGTTGTTGTTGTTGTTGTTGTTGTTGTTGCTGTTGTTGTTGTTGTTGTTGTTGTTGTTGTTGTTGTTGTTGTTGTTGTTGTTGTTGTTGTTGTTGTTGTTGTTGTTGTTGTTGTTGTTGTTGTTGTTGTTGTTGTTGTTGTGGTTGTTGTTGTTGTGGTTGTTGTTGTTGTTGTTGTTGTTGTTGTTGTTGTTGTTGTTGTTGTTGTTGTTGTTGTTGTTGTTGTTGTTGTTGTTGTTGTGGTTGTTGTTGTTGTTGTTGTTGTTGTTGCGGCTGTTGACCCGCAGCAGGGGCCGGGAGGTGTGTTGCGCGCAGCGAGCGCAACAACACGAGTTTCGCGCGGCGCAAGGAAAGAAAAGAGAAAAAAACGATCGTTACGAGTTTCGGGACATTCCGATTTCGTTCCGGAAAACGTTTTTTCTTTTTCTGGGGTATATTTTTTTCGAGAAAATAACATTTTTTTTCAAGAAAATAAACATATATACGATCATCCGTTTGTTCGGGGGGGATTCGGTCAGGAGTTTTTTTCCGTCTCGGCCTCAGTATACGATTCTCGGAACTGGAATTCTCGGTAAAATAGCTTCGTTCGAGCACCGTCTTCGGGGGGCGGCTCAAACGCCCCTCGCCCTTCCGTAATCGTTCCGCACGTGGCCGGGATCGGGTACGTGGGCTGAGCAAGACAAGCGAGAAGCGCGCAAATTATTGTATTTCGGGCGGTATACGCCCGAGCTATTCTTGGATCTTGTGGCATATGCAGAGCTTAAACGAAAAAAACATATGGGAAAAACATTTATTTCCAAGTTGGCATCATTTCCAAATTGGCTTCTTATTTCGTCCCCACCACACTTTTTTCATAGTGACACCTCGAAGCGTTTGGCCTAGACTGATTCTATGATAGCCCCTCACCAAACCAGACATTTCCTTTAACGCACGTTTCATGGCTGTTCGACACGAGGACGGATGCTATGAAAAAAAACTCTTCATATGTTTAGCTTGCAAAAGACCATCGAACGATGACGTCGGGGTGGCAAGGGGTACCGTATTTTCAGGAGGTTACGGCCAGGAGCAGGTTTCAAAACCGGCGATTTCGTTAAAGAAAAGTTGGGGGTGCTACCGTAGAACGACCCCCTATTGTCGTACGACTGCTGTGCCGTTGCTTTTCGATATCGGATTTCACGGTTAAATAAACTCACCCATATAGTATATTACAAGTACCAGCAACGCAGCTTCCAAAGATGAGTATTGACCTGAAATTCGTCGAACTCACGGCTGACGTCCTTGAAATATTTTTTTATATAATTCCTTTGTTCGAGCATTCGTTGTCTTCGAGGGGGGCCGTTCCCTACCCAACGACATCATTACACCCAGTACCCGTGCTGATTCTTCATCCTAGAGAGATACAACTTATTATTACGTGGTCACAGACTGTGAGACAGTAAACCGAACAATCGCAAATAATTAGTGAAGGTTTAAAGCAAGTGAATGCTAGCGTACCGGGTATGAGAACACGACAAAACAGGCCAGACCATAAAAAAGATAAAAAATAAACACAACGAACGGAGCGGTCGCTTTTTATTTGAAAATTGAAAATAAACGTCAGCTGTGAGCACGACCTAACAGCGCAGAACGAGAAACAATGTTTTGTCAGTCTTTTTCGTCGCCGCTCCAAATAATCGTTCCGTTTACTGTATATTGGTCCACGATCAATGATCCATCTTTCAGGACCGCATGATAAGTATCCCACACTAATTCCATGTATATATATCCCCACAAACGAGAAGTAGATGCACTTCTGCTAAAGGTAGGTGTGGTTATCAAGGTAGCAGTAGTGTTTCGAACGCTCTGTTGTGTCGTTGCAAGAATTGCGCTGTCTACTGACTCTTATTTTTTGTTGCTGGTCAATCCGTTCAGCACCTCGACGTGAACGCGGATGGATGCTGAGCGAGACAAAAGCGAGAAGCGCGCAAAAAAATGTATTTTGAACTGTATTCTCCAGTTATTCTTCGGATCTTGATGCATGGAGAGGTTGATAAAATAAAACTTAGCGAGACACAATTATTTCCAAATTGGCGTCATATGTTGTCCCAAAACAAATACCAGGTAATATTTACTGTAACAAAAGTCCCCATGGTACTGCGGTAGGGATCATAGTAGTGCATTTGTTATTGAATTTCGGTAGGTACACGTACATACCTACATGGATATAGACGTGGCAAGCAGACACATGACTAAAACGCGGAGGGGGTAGTAGAGATTACGACTACTGCCCCAGAAAAAGCCACACAGCAGCATTGCGATTGGCTGCGTCCCCGGGGCCTCGAGGTTGGTATTATACAAGCTCGGGCAAATCGACATGGTTTGTACTCTCGTGCAAGTAATATAGTCTAGGTACGTACGAGTAAGACCACACACACGGCAATGCTCTATTACACACAACATGATTTTTGTGTGTGACATACGTTATGGCATGAGGGGAGGGTGTACCAAAACACTAGAATACATTTTCGACACAAAAAACAAGGGACAAAAAAATGTTTCCTCCTGTTGTTAAGCTGCGCCTCGCGAAGGTCGTAGTAAGTAGACAGTATCCACGAAAAAAACCAGTGAGTGGCATGCATATTCGTTCCGGTATCGCATCGTTTGGTGTTTTTTCCCCTGAGAAGACTCTTTGGAGAAATATAGGCGGTGTGCTTTCTTTGTTGTTGCTTGACTCCGTCGCTGTGGTCGTTTGCCGGTCAAGGGCAAGTAGTCGTGTTGGTACGTAACTGACAAATAAGTTTGTGTTGTTGCGTACTTGATGTGCTCCTTGCTGCTGATTGCTGATTGATCATCTCGTCTAGCGAGTTTTTTTTTCTATTTTTCTGGCACGCTTCTACTTCCCACCTTCTGGACATACAGGCCGTGATCACAGGTGTCGTCCCTTCCCCCCCCCCCCCGGTTATTGCCTTCATTTTTTTTGCGCATAGGGTTCAGCACCCACTGATGACCGAGAACTTTTCATCGAGTGCTGCTAACTCACGCTCTCACGCTTTCCGCAAGTCAATTAGTGAACAAGAAAAAGTCCCACGAAAAATGATACGAGTACGCACTCGCGGGGATTCGAACTCACGAAATTGACCTATACCAGGCTCAAGGATAACCTGATACGCCACCGGGGCAGTGGGTGATATAGAGCCGGTCGCCCCGGTGGTCTAGTAGGGCTACACTATTAATACTAGCTTTGGTCCTTGAGTTAAATAACCACCGCGTTGTGAGCTTTGTTGGATTTATTTATTCGCATAAATAAATGAAAAAAAAAGGATCAACTAACTGCTGAAATCGCCTAGCAGCGTGGGTAGGTACAATTCGACGCGAACCGACGAGGGAAGGAAATTCTGAAATATTTTCGCGACAAAAATTAAGGTACGTACCGTAGGGAGGGGAGCCCGCTATATGACCCCGGACCTGAGTTATACTACTGGGAGGGCGAGAGTAGTGCGTGCATCACAATAAATGGGATGGGGAAAAAAAAAGAAGTGAAGTGTACTACTGCTGCTGTAATGATACGATACCCAAGCAAGTTGCACCGATCGACTCGATCTGGACCGACCGCTGTATATTATACAATTGGTCCATGTGCAACTTCTCTAATCACAGGCCAGTATGAGGTGAGAGTCATTGAACTTGCGGAACTTCTTAGTGAGTGGTGGTTTCCTCTATCTAGGAACCACGGCCGAGCCGATCTATCGAAGGTTGGGTTACACTGTGCGGGGTGGTATCGAGGCAGGGGGTCAAATGTAATGCCCACGTACCGCGGGGTTGGGGTATACATATATATGTATATAAAATCATTTTTTGGTTTCAGGGATTCGGTCAGGACTTTTTATGTGTCTCGCCCTGAGTATGCGATTCGCGGAACTGGAATTCTCGGTCAAATAGCTTCGTTCGAGCGCCGGCTTCGGGGGGCGGCTCCAACGCCCTTCGCCCTGCCGTGTCCGTTCCGCACATCGACGCGAACGCGGACGGATGCCGAGCGAGACAAGCGAGAAGTTCCAAAAATACCGCATGTCGAGGAGAAATTTCGGAGATTTAGGTTGTATTTTAATGTCTGCAGCGCCTGGATGATTCACAAAGTTGGCATCATTTCCAAACGGTACTTGCTAATGTTTGGAATTTTGCGGTGGCATACTCTCGAGCGTTTGTTTCCCTTTTAATTACGTCTGTGGGGCTGGAGCGTTTGTTTTGGTTTTATCTGATAAAATATTAATATGATACGCGCCAACAACAACGTACAACAACGACGGACAACCTACAAAAATAAGTAAACAAATAACGCGCGAGCGATGACGTGCTTTTTGTAGATGAATGTACATACTACGACATTTGCAAAAGGTTCCGAACGGCCGGCAACGAAGGCGGGAATACAACTTTGTTTAGCAAGCAAAATTAGACGGACACCCTTCACAAAAAAAAAAAAAGTCCTAGATAACGTACATGATGCAAATGACCAGCCGAATTGCGACCGCGTAAATAATTGCGAGTTTAGTTAGTAGGCTTTGACCCAATAGGCCAAGTTTTTTTGAGCGACCTATTACGCAAGTAACTAGCCACATGCGGTTGTTTCGCTCGTGATGTCTGCAGGGCTTGAACGAATAAAACACGGGAAAGTGCGAGTAATGAAGAATGCGATGCAAGAAGATTAGAAATGCTGCAAGACGAACATGATACGTCCAGAAGAACTCGTGTTATACCAACAATAGTAGATCGTTCAAATTCGTCTTTTTATATTATTGCGTTTGGTGCTGTTGAAGTGTTCATCATTTTGAGCGTGCTTGGTCTGCACGTCAACCTGATATAAGACCTATTTAAGCCTGACGATAGGCCCATATATTTGGATCTAAACCGAGTTAAGCCCTATCGTCTTTTAAGTGAGAAATAATAGGTCAATATTTTAGACCTCACGACCAGCGTGAGATGTGGATTTTCTCAAAATATGCACTAGGGCACCTTTTGGCCCAAGTGCATATTTGAAGCAAATTTCCGAGTATTTTCCAGCAAACAACAGCATTTTTTCAGATGACAAAAGCTCGAGGCAACGCCAACACAGACACTCTGCAGCAGCACAGCACAACATCCACGCAGTAATTGCAACGCTCAACCCAGCAAGCCGCTTGGTGTATCCTCAACCCGAGTTAATCAACCTACGTGTACAACACCACCAGCAACGTTGGCGGCGGTCAGAGGCATCCCGCTCTCACGCCTAAGTATGCGATTTGCGGAACTGGAATTCTCGGTCAAATAGCTTCGTTCGAGCGCCGGCTTCGGGGGGCGGCTCCAACGCGCCTCGCCCTGCCGTGTCTGTTCCGCACATCGACGTGAACGCGGACATATGTCGAGCGAGACAAGCGAGAAGTTCCAAAAATACCGCATGTCGAGGAGGATTTCCGGAGATCTTGGTTGTGCACAGCGCCTGGATGATTTACAAAATTGGCATCATTTCCAAACGGTACTTGCTGATGTTTGGAATTTTGCGGTGGCATATTCTCGAGCGTTTGTTTCCCTTTTAATTACGTCTGCAGGGCTGGAGCGTTTGTTTTGGTTTTATCTGATAAAATATTAGACTAATAGGATACGCGCCAACAACAACGTACAACAACGACGGACAGCCTACAAAAAGAGGTAAACAAATAACGCGCGAGCGATGACGTGCTTTTTGTAGATGAATGTACATACTACGACATTTGCAAAAGGTTCCGTACGGCCGGCAACGAAGGCGGGGATACAACTGTCTTTGTTCAGCAAGCAAAATTAGACGGACACCCTTCACAAAACAATAAAAAATCCCTAGATAACGTACATGATGCAAATATCCGATATACCTATTTAAGCCTGACGATAGGCCTATATATTTGGATCTAAACCGAATTAAGCTCTATCTATCGTCATTTAAATGTGAGAAAATAGGCCAATATTTTAGACCTAACGACCAGCGTGAGATGTGGATTTTTCCAAAATATGCACTATAGGGCACCGTTTTGGCCCAAGTGCATATTTAAAGCAAATTTCCGAGTAATTTTCCAGGAAACAAAAGCATTTCAGATGACAAAAGCTCGAGGCAACGCCAACACAGACACTCTGCAGCAGCAGCACAGCACAACACCCACGCAGTAATTGCAACGCTCAACCCAACAAGCCGCTTGGTGTATCCTCAACCCGAGTTAATCAACCTACGTGTACAACACCAGCAACGTTGGCGGTGGTCAGAGGCATCCCGCTCTCGTGGAGCGGCATGCCCCTGCGAACTATTACTTGAAAAGGAGCCCTCGTGTATTTACGAGGATCGCGCACACACAGCACACAACGCACCACAAAACAAAAACAACACAGCACAACACACAGACAATCAGCACCCCAACAGCCAACCCAACTACAGCCCAACTAGCCGGTGGAAAACGCCCACGAGATTCCTCCTATCTATCCCGGCGTGCTCTGCGGTCAGAGAGCTGGGGCTCTGACATCGTTTGTCGCGCGCTCGCGCTCCTGCACTCTCGCCCTGAGGCTGTAATTTTTCGATGACATTTTTTTGTTTGGTTTGTGCCCGACGTAGCGCATGGCCGGAGCTGCTGCAGTTTACGACGCTGTTGCCTCTCGCGCGAATGCCTACGTTTCGAGGGTGGAAAGTTGAACCGGGTGGAGGGCTAGTCCTGCTGTGCTGCTGTACTGACTGCCAGACTGAGGCACACCGAAGGCGGCAGACGCCCGCGAGGTATCCTACATATGAAGCGAGTCTGGAGTACGAAGCACTCAATCTTTTTACCTGGTGCAGTACAGGTACCGGTATTTGTTTTGGCCGCCTGTTCAAGCTCGCACAGCATGGGCAGGGGAGGGGCTTTCTCGAAGTTTCTACCCACTCATGCTGACTCATGAAATAAATCCTCTTCTAGCCTTCTATGTCTGGATTAGTGCAGAAATATCCTAGTGTATTTTCAAGTAGTTCGATATTTCCTCGGTTTTTCTTTCTAGGCGTACTGAAGGAGACCACTATTTCGAGTTTTAAGACATGGGAGCCACTTATGCTCAAAAAGTTAACAACATCGAATGGTCTCGCTCTTCCAGTTGGAACTACTTAACACCTAACCTCGAGGCTACAACCTACAAAAATACACAAACAAATAACCTCCCAATAAAAACTCACCCATATAGTATATTACGAGTACCAACAACGCAGCTTGCAAAAATGAGTATTGACCTGAAATTCGTCGAACTCACGGCTGACGTCCTTGAAAATTAGTTATAAAATAACGCGTGAGCGATGACGTGCTTTTCGTAGACAAATGTCCATACTACGACACCTGCGAAAGGTTCTCTACGGCAGGCGACGGAGGCGGGGGCACAACTTTATTATTAATAGGAAGCAAAATAAGACGGACACCCTTCACAAACAAATAAAAAATCCCTAGATAACGTACATGATGCAAATGACCAGCCGAATGCGACCGAGGAAATAATTGCGAGCCTAGTAGAGATATCTAAAACTCCGCGTACGCTGATATATATGTATTTGGCGCTTTATTCTATATCGCGAAATATGTGGGCGCATTTGTGCTGTCTAAAACTGAACATGGTGTTTTTTCCACACTCGAGTCATTAAGGGCCCAAGACTCGAGACGAGACGAAGCAAGGTTATTTGTCCCGTCCCGTCCGAGACCCAGAGCAGCGTGGGGCACCAGCTGCCAGGGGTGTGAGACGAGGCATGCATGGCATGGGACAGATAACGTTGCCTGCAACAACTGACCGCCTATACAGTATAAACGCGCGGAAGCCGCGATGGATCGTGCTTTGATTTTTGCTTTACGTGGTTGCTGTTGAGATAGCTTGGGGATAGACTCAATCTAAAAGCGATCGATGCCGAGGAACGAACGCAGGCAAGGGGGTTGACACAACAAAGGAATAACTGACTGCTGTGCTCCAGCTAGCTACTGCTGTGGAGTGCCCTCATCAACTGAAACCAAGCAACAGACACACATCTTGCCCGGGCTCGAGAGCAGGGGCGCCGGTCTGTCAAAGGGCTAATCCAGCCGTCGCGGTCGTTCGGTATTCATGGTGCCGCGCTGTAACAGTAGGCTTCATACGTGCAGCGGTTGGTTGCGTGTGTGCTGTTGGGCTGTCATGTGCTGTGTGCGTGCTGGCCACGTGGCTGCAGGTGTGGCTGCAAGATGACCATGATACGTCCAGAAGAACGCGTATTATGCCAGTAGTAGTAGATCGCTCTAGTTCGCCTTTTTATATTATTGCGTTTGGTGCTGTTGAAGTGTTCATCATTTTGGGCTTGCTTGGTCTGCACGCCAATCTGATACAGATATTTGTAGGCTTAAAATCGTTCTTTTGTGCGACCTTGTTATGCAAATATCTTCTGCAGGAGGAGTTATAAAGAATGTGCATAACTTCGTCGGGTGAATACGCACATGAAAAAATAGTACCTGGTATCTGATAAGATATTAATAGGATACGCACCAACAACAACGTACAACAACGACGGAAAACCTACAAAAAACAAACAAACAAATAACGCGTGAGCGATGGCGTGCTTTTCGTAAATGAATGTGCATACTACGACATCTGCGAAAGGTTCCCTACGGCCGGCAACGAAGGCGGGGATACAACTTTATTAGGGAGCAAACTTAGACGGACACCCTTCACAAACAAATAAAAAAGCCCTAGGTAACGTTCATGATGCAAATGACCAGCCGAATTGCGACCGGGTAAATAATTGCGATCTTAGAGTTAGTAGGCTCTGACCCAATAGGCCAAGTTTTTTTGCGCGACCTATCATGCAAGTATCTAGCCAAATTGCGGTTGTTTTGCTTGATGTCCGCAGGGTTTGAACGAATAAAATACGGGAAAGTGGGAGTAGTTGTGAAAAATACATACAAGAAGTTTAGAAAGGCTGCAAGACGACCATGATACGTCCAGAAGAACGCGTGTTATACCAGTAGTAGATCGCTCTAATTCCCCTTATTATATTATTGCGTTTGTTTGGTGCTGTTGAAGTGGCTCCGTGCGCGTCTCTCGGTGGCTACGAAGAGGACACGCAGCGGACATGATCAGTCTCCTTACTGGCCACGGATGCTTGATTGAGATAAAATATCACAAGAAACGCACTCGACACGTTTCGTCGCCAGACTAAAGGGTCAGTTGGCGTGTGGTCGGATTGATCCGATCGAAACCTGATGAATGAAGCTCGGAATCGGATTCATTAAAAAATCGGTAGCTATTAATACTAGTACATTGTTATGATTATTAGTCTCTATCGAACTCTTGACATTACCTGACATACTGTACGTGCAGACTATGGTTGTGTGTGGTGACTTTTTTACTCTACCAAGTATTGAATCGAGCAATTCGAAGCACTGCCCAGCCCTACCCATGCGGAGCCTTTGTACGAATAAAAAGTCAGCAGTAGCGCGAGTTGCCCCATTTTTTTCTAGTTGAAAACACCTTGAAGGATTTCTGAACCGGGGTTGGACCCTGTTTTGTGGTGCTGGCGTTGTATACGAACCTCAGCTAGCTAAGGCTTCCGCACACCGGGGAGAAGTCGGCTTTCGTCCCCGGTTTGTTGGAGTTGATGGGGTATACGGAAGGATTTCTGAAACGGCGGTGGAGCCCTAACCTCATCGGGTGCGTCGGAACGCCCGCCGCCCGTTTGCTGGTCTATCTCCTCCCCGGGTGTCCCTGGCTCTACGAGCTGCACAGCCACTCAACGATAAGCCGATGTGAATAACAGATGATTGTCGCACCATCGTGCGGGGCTGTGTCGACCCGCGGGAGAAATCGGTTATCATCCCCGGGTCGTCAGGATTTCTGAAACGGGCACACAGGGCTCTATATCCTCTCATGGTGGCGTTGCCCTTATGTCCGAGCCCCAGCCAATCAGCGGTAAGCGAATATTGGTTGGGGTTCCACGTCGTGCGGAGTGGTGTCGACACGGGAGGTCATCGTTATTGTTCCCGACTTTTTGGAGCTGTAGAGATTCGGGGGATTCTGAATCGGGGATGGGACCCTATCTTCCCCGTGTGCGACGGAAATGCCCCCCATTGATGGGCCTCTATCCGCTAGGACGGCGCTGTAGAGCTCGAACCAATCGGCGATTAGCCAACCGGATTGGGGTTTCTCGCCGTGCAGGGTGGTGTCGACCCGAGGAAGTTCGGTTCGCTTCCCCGGTTGATGGAAGTGTTAGAGATGTGGAACGACCTCTGGACCGGGGATGGGACCCTATATCCTCCCGAGGTGGAGCTGGTTCAACCTACGAACCATGGCCAATAAAAAAATTCGCCGGTGGGGTTGGGATTTCCACACCGTCCAGGGAGGTATCAACCCGGATGACATCCAGGTTCGTCCCCGGGTTGTCGGAGTTGTAGATGTGTGGATGGATTCCGATCACGGCATGTGACCCTGTCGTGCCCGGGTGACGCCTACTTGGTGTAAGAATCCTGGCCGATGAGCGATCAGACAAAAATGACATGTTTATATTTTCGTCTACAAAACTCCCGTCTGAAATTCTTAGCTGTCAAAATCGTAAGCGCTGTAGTCGCGTACTGTACGTAACTACAAGAAGTGAGGGATCTACACAGCTAGCAACAAGCAGCAGCATTGCAATAGCATTCAAGGGGTTGAATGACGAAGGCAGCCATACCACCGTGTTTCGCGCCTGGAACAACGTCAGCACGTCTCTCCACGATCAAACAACAGACAGACAGTCGATCTGGGAGGCTCGGATCAAGATGCTACTATTAATATTATATCATGCACTGTATATTTCAGAAGCTGGCTCAGTGCGCGCCTCTCAGTGGCTACGAAGAGAACACGCAGCGGACATGGTCAGTCACCTTGCTGGCCCCGGCTTGAGTTAAAATATCATAAGAAACGCACTCGACACGTTCCGTCGCCAGACTAAAGGGGTCAGTCGGCGTGTGCTCGGATTTATCCGATTGGAATCTGATGAATGAAGCTCGGGATCGGATTCACTTAAAGAACGGTAACTATTTGTCTATACATAATAGTACATTATTATTATGATCGTTTGTCTATATCGAACTCTTGGCATTACCTTACATATACTATTGTACGCGCAGACTACGATTTTGTGTGTGGTGACTTTTTTACTCTAACCAAGTATTGAATCGAACAATTCGAAGTGCTGCCCTGCCCTACCCAAAGCATGATGTCGGCACCCATGCGGAGCCCTTGTAACATTTTACCATGTATCATACGGACAGATCAGATCGGATTTTATGCACATCCCTATTTCACATGTTCGTTCATGATCCCTAGTACATAGTCTAAATAGCTCGCTTCTTTCGCCTTTGCCGGGGGCTGTTATTGCGCTGTTGCGCAGCAACATGCGCCGGAAGGCACGTAGCACGCAGCGCAACAGCACGGCTTCCGCGCCGCGCAAGTCAAAAGAAGAGAGAATAGTCTATACATATCATCACCAGGACCTTTTTTTTGCTTGGGATTTGAAGTTTTTTTGCCAACACAACGCCGAACAGACATCAGGTCCATCCTTGTTTCGTGTTTCATGATCAAGCCCTTCTGGTGTTTTGCCTTTAGCGTGGGGTTGTTGAACTGTGTGTGCCGTTGCTGCGCTATTATTGCGCCACAGCAGGCGCTGGAAGGCGTGTTGCGCGCTGGCTTCTTTCGTGCCGCACAAGGCAGCAAGAAGACCGATCACCACGGTTCGGGATATTATTATTTCGAGCCCTTTTCCCCGCCCGGTTGTTTCTCCCGTAGATCCATAGATCAAGCGTAGATAAAAATTGTACATGACGGACGAATCAGATTCATCCTTCCAACCGAGTAGGGGGCGCTGGTAAGAAACGCAAATTTGGTGTCCAGCCTCTCTGTCTTCGTATTTTGGGTGCCTCACGAGCTAATAATGTTCTTATAGAACGGTTTCTTATTTTCTCGGCTCAAATATAACCCTTTTCAGCATCATCTATCTCTTGATTCTTCGTATACCCCGCGCTCCGGAGCGACCTCTTTTCTTGTCTCGGGTGGCCGTTGACCGTTGCACTTTTTTTCTATATTACTGCTGTTTCTTGATATATATTTTGCCCAGTTTGAACTGTCGTTCTCACACTCAACAATTTCTTATTTTGTGAAAAAGAAAATCTTGCTTTCTTAACGTATTCCTTACATACATGCGGACCGCCACTGTTGTATTACATGCTTCATGGTTTGCCCTTCGCCTGAGGTTGGTGTATGGTTGTTCCTGCGCTGTTGCGTCGCAGCAGACGCCGGAAGGTGTGTTGTGTGCAGAACAGCAACACGGGTTCGCGCCGCAAGAAAAGGGAGATTGTCGGTCTTTACGATTCGGGATGGTTGTTGTAGTATTTTGAGCCTATTTTTCCCGTCCGTGCAGGAGGAAATTTCCAGCGCTGTAAAATTCCCAACAAACGTCGGGTAAATCAGGTCCGGCCCTATTTCGCCGTCTGCGGCTAATAGCACAGGTCGCGATGTCGCGCTCGAGTGGATACACACAGACCGGCCCTAAGCCGCGAGGGGGACGGAGGAAGCTGGAGGGATGCGGCCAACGACCTGGAGATATAATGTTGATGAAGCTATCGGTAGCAGTAGCTAAAATGAAAGTATGCGGGGGAAAGGAAATAAATGGGGAAACGGTTGGCAGAGGGTCATACATAGGAGATATACATTAGACAAAGTACTGCTACTGCTTTATGGAAAAGGATTTTCGATTTATATCGGAACGACTTCTATGCTATATTGTCGGAGGGCAATAACAATAATAATTAACGGCACATTTTTGGCCCGGTTCCGGGGGCTGTAGTGTCAACCGAGCTCCGAGGAGGACACAGGGCTGTCGGTGTTGAGGATTACTCTCCTTGTGGTTTACGGTGCATTTTATTCATTTCTCGTTGACATATCACAGCCTGGACACAGGGCAAGCAACATCATGCCATGGTAAAGCAAAGAACATCAAGAGAGGGAGACGACGATGCTTGGGTCATCGCTGTCACCTGCCCGTATATTGTCGTCCTCCTTTGGTAGCCTTTGACGTGACATACGCCATCATCCATCCGACAACTGTGACATCTACTGTGACCTGGTTTTACTCCAGCCATGATATATTTTCACGTCAAATATGTAGTATATCCATCAACGTAGAGCATGCCATAACATTAGACCACCCTGAAAAGTCGTAGATGCAGATCACATTACAATTAAAGGATATCAACCAAACATCCAGAAATTGGAAAGGGGATCCGAGATGCTGCTATTCGAAACAAACGAAAATGAAGCTATAGGTTGCCCCACATCTCGTAATGAGGCTAAGACGCCTTACTGCAAGAGTTGCAACCCTGTGATGGAGCTCACAGCGTAGGATTTCGAGGTCGGGTATGTCCTTACGCTCTACCAGTAGCAATCGGGCGACGAAAACACGATGGTCAAGGGCACTGAGCGCAGGGATACGAAGGTAAACAAGAGAACGGTATAGATTCGGAACCGCAATCGTAAGGGAGAAAATATACATGTCCCGGAAAAAAAATCGCCAAAACAAATCTGGCTGCAAAACCAAAAACGCCAAAACCAAAAGCGAAAGATTGCCTGCGGAAGAAGGGGAGAGCACGACGAAGGCCGGAGAAGGGCACGCAAGTCCTTGCTTGATAGGTCCGTTGACAACGCCATGTGTCAAGCCCAGAGAGGAACGCAGCCACGTCGGTGCTAGGAAGTGCTCTCCTCATGACTCATTGTGACATTTATTCATTTATCCGAAGGGAGCTCACAGCCTGGATATATTGCCAGGCAGCACCATGCCATGGTGCACTGAAGAACAGTGAAAGGAAGGAGACGATGCTTGGACCATCAATGTCACCGATATTCTCGTCCGCCTTTGATAGCCTTTGACGCAACATATTCTCTATCTGTAACCCATCAGACAACTGTGACATCTACTATGACCTGGTATCACTCCAACCACGACGTGGTTTCACGTCAATCTGTAGTCTGTCCATCTACGTACAATACTCTAACATGTTGTGATTGACAAAATCGTTGTTACTGTTGCGCTGTTACGCCGCAACAAACGCCTCGGAATGAAGGCGTGTTGCGTGCTTGGGAATAACATGGGTTTCGCTGCGCTCAAGCCATGAAGATCGATCACCATCATCATGATTCGGGACCTTTTTTCTGCAGGAACTTAAATTATACACGTGGGGCAGGTCTGGCCCATCCCGATTTCATTATCTAAAGACACTAATAATACTATTACGAGGCAACATATACAGTGATCAGAACCAAAGATTGCCAGTAAAAATGGGGAATATAGTCTGTAGGTTTTTGTGTTTGTCGTGGGCTCTGATTGCTATGGGCCCCTTGATCGCCCTCGTCGTTTTTTGCCCTCTGACGAGTGTCGTTGTGGATGGTTCCTTTGCTGTTGTTGCGTTGTTGCGCCGCCGCAACAGGCGTCGGAAGTTGTGTTGCGCAACACGTTTTTTTCGTGCGGTGCAACGGTTTTTGCGACATGCGAAAATATAGACTAACGTTGGCCATGTATTTTTCACCGGGTTCAGCATTTAGTTTTACGGCGCCTTTGTTCATTGGTCGTAGGCGCACAGCCCTAGGCGGTAGTTTGCCTCTAGTTGGCTTTCCCTATATGTTATATTGTGCAGATTTGGTTTTGCATTCCCTTGTAACACCACAAGTAAGTAGTGCTGTCTTAACGCGTTTGTCAGATACTTTTCGGGCGTATATCCACGCTCAACATGCTGAAAAATCGCAATTGTTGGCCTCCTGGGGGCTTTCGGGGGGGGGGTCTTTCGCCCCCCCCCCTGGGGCCAACACGCCTGCAGCTCGATATGCGGCAACATTTGCCCCTCTTGTAATTATGAGAGTTCCGACGGTTGTTAGGGGTGTAGTCCTATCAACACCAGTACCTCGTAATAGCTATTCTCACTAACTTTTACTTGGTATACCGAAGCTCCTGGTATACCGAAGCTACGACAGGTGTAAATATTTGGTCCAAGATATCGAACCATACGTTCCTAAGATACCACTCCACTGACTGCAAGAAACCACGCCCGGTGATAAAACAACAAAACAAGAGAAAAAAATCGGGTTATCACCGGGGTTCGTTAGGCACCACCCCCTGTCGCAGTAGCCCTTTCCAAGCAATTAGTGGAGCTTACCACTTATTCGGAGACATGCCCCCCCGACATCGCCTACCAACACCCCTGAAGCCACAAGCGGACGCGATCGAACTTTTCTTCGCGTCCTCGAAGCCATTCCCTGACGCATCTCAAGCCCTGACAGCAGGGTGTAACACGCCAGCCACGGCAGCACGTGCGTCCCCTGGCTCTTTCGGACTAGGCGCTACGCAAACAAAATACGGGTATATTTCTGCACGTTTTTATCACGCCTTTGTTATCACCCTACTCAAATAACACCTAGCAGCAAGTGCAGCACTGTACCAATTGGCCAAGCTTGTGTAAAATGTGCACCTGCTATCCAAGTATGTCTCACCCCCCCCCTATACTCGTTCCTTCTGCCGCCTGCAGTGGGTGTGCCCAATGTACCACATTTACCAATCGTACAGCTAACAATGCCCCCCCCCCCAACGAAAAACCACCCTCGGTGAGACGCAAAGCTAAACTCGAAAAAAAACACATTGTGTAACTGGGGTGCGCTAGGTTCCACCCCACCGCAGGGTACCACCCCGGGTGATAAAAAAGAACAACACACCGACACTAGTAATCACCCTGGGCTTTGTTTTCTTAGGTAACATACGGTGGTAGTGGTATGTACTACTCTCTAAAGAGGATTAAGGCACCGCCACGCTCCCCCTCAGCCGTCGGTCTGTCCCCGGTCCGCATCGGATTTGGCCACCCGACAGGCTCGAGAGTGACGGCACGAGAGGTAGCCACACGACCACCCAATACATATCCAAATTTTATTTTTATAATATACAAATAGGTAACGCCTTCCTTGATGCCATTATCATGATACTATAAAATCTCCTGTGCCACCAATTTATTTTTTACAGGTGTTGGTGTTAGGCTTTCGACGGGCGGGAACGCCTCGGTTTCGTCGGGAGCGTTTCCGTTTGTCTGAATGCCCGGGGGTGGCTGGTTTCCGCGCAGCCGGCTGGCTGACGGCACGGTTGACAGCTTGCGACCGGGATTGCGATCGAATCTTGGCGCAGGAAACTGCTAATACTGACAGCTACAGCCGAAGCGGATGAGATTCGGCTCTGAGTAGGCTTGCCCGCGCAGGTTTTCCGCTTCATGTGTCCGCGCACGCGCACGTGATTCTTGGAATGAGCAGGATGGCTCCTTGCGGATGGATTCCGCCCTAATTAAGTGCAGGACGCCAAGTATGTAGACACATAAGAAAGGCAGGCTTGACACTTACAGGATACTAAGAAATCCTGTGTCAGTTATCGTGTAGAACGCATGCTCTCCCCCCAAAGAAGCCCAGCCCGTGTCAGCGTTTATGTTTCTTGTTACTGTAGGTGTCCTGTGCTGCACGGGGCAGCAATCCTTCCTCGAAAGAAGCAGTGCGGAGTTTTCCGAAGGCGTAGCAGTACGGCGATGTGTTGGCAGGCCCTATACGTATAGCCTCGGCCAGAAGTCGTGAAAATGCTTTGTTAACGCGAAGGCTATACACCATAACCGATTCGTCAGTCTCTTGTTTGATTGTGACGATGGAGCGTGCTAGCAACTCCATAACGTTGTCCGGGGAAAAGAGTTGCGTGAAAGCGTTCACCCACTCGCCCCAAAGCACAGGCGCCAGAATGCCAACTCCAGCTCCATCTGGATCCAGCTTGGCGAGTTCTTTTTGCGTCCTCCATTCCAGTGTCCCAGATTGCAGCTGCTGCATGCGGTTCGCTGCTGTTCCTCGCACCAGCAACGGAAGACACTTCACGGCGCATCGGTCGACCACCTCGTCGGACACACCATATGCTGTGTTCATGTTCACGTATAAGCGGAAGTTTTGCATGATCTCTGGGACGTCCTCTGAGGGTGCCCCCCTGAGTCGCAAAGTTGACGGCAGGTCCGACTGCTCCATGGTGAAAACCGGCATGTGCTCTTCTACATAACTGACCGAGCGATC
This sequence comes from Undaria pinnatifida, assembly GCA_012845835.1. Lineage (NCBI taxonomy): Eukaryota > Phaeophyceae > Laminariales > Alariaceae > Undaria > Undaria pinnatifida. Next base: position 2,646,269 of record JABAKD010000024.1, on the reverse strand, counting down.
AGGGCCTCCACCCGAAATGTTCTCGGATATTTCCTCGTTCGTGTCGTCGAGGGTCGAGGAGTCGCCGATCGGGTTCTGCGCGACCTGGGTGAACGGGACTGGCAAGGGCGGGGGAGGTCTGGACTGAATCTTCTTGAGGGCATGAACGGTATTCGGTAGGGCTGTGTATCGGTACCGATGTTTTTCGGTATATCGGACGATCCGATATATACTTTACATCGGGAAATCGAGCCGATATTGTGGCGTATGGGTATTTTACAGAGTAGCAAGGCATACACAGTAGGGTAATAGGGGATATACACCTCGTCTCAACAAGCTACATCACACACAACGTCCTGCAACAGCAGAGGTAGCAGACAGCAAGCACGCGCACGTCAATAACACCCAATGACTCCAGACAGCAACCGCCGTAGTCAGTAGCCGCGAGTTGGCTGACGGGGACTATGCTGTAGTAGAGTGGATACCCGCGGCCATGTTGGGTTGGTTAGCACATTGAATCACGCCACTTGTGCGCCTTCTTCGTCTCGTGCGTTTTTAGGTGGGAAACCGTTGAATTTTCCGGCCGAATTTTGATTTCATTTGCATTTTCGAATCTTCCTTTGTACCACGGACTCTAGCTTTACGACAAGATTTAATGTTAGAAAACAGCAACAACAACAATGAGCGCCGAGGGGTGTGTCAGCGGACCAGCATGGAGGGTCCTGACCTCTGTTTCGATATTTATGCGATTTGGGAAGAGAAAGGGGGCATCAAGCCTAACCTAACCCCTTTAGAGCCCCAAAACCCCTCCCTATACAAATTTCAAGTATATCCCCCCCAAAACGGGTTTCCAGTGGCAAAGGCGTTAAGAAGTGGCGCAGCAAGCAACGAGTAGACTTTCCTCTGCTTTCCGCACTAGCTTGTCGTGTGCTTGCCCTTCCAGCATCGAAAGCACAATCCGAGCGCGCGCATGTTTTCTACAGCAGGGCTTGTCGTAACGCCATTCCCCAAGCAACGCGAACGTAGAGCCTTTCGCGTACCTCCGTAACGTATGGGTTGGCTGAACAAGGTCGATTTTGATGGTGCATTTGGGACCAATTTTTGGTGGGAAACTAAGCGAAAGTGCTCAACCCTCCTCGCCAGCCCGGGGGGGGGCGTTGGGGTTCGCTCGCCGACTCGTTTCGCCGACCTTTTTTTCCGATACATAAAAAGAATATCGGTATATCAGCTGCACCAATCTACGATATATATATAGTATTCTTGCCACAGCCGTCAGATCTGTCTCCTTCAAGGATGTATAGTTTCCGCGCACATACTGAAGTGTCCCGCCCGCCCCCCGCCCCCCGCCCCCCGCCCCCCCCCGATCCCTCTTGTTCAAACGCCACACCAAAACTCAAAATCTGCCAGAGTAGTAAACACTACCAGCCAGCTGATATCGCCTCATTATCTTTCTAGCCATCCATGCCGTAACTCCAACTCATTTCCGCCGCCGCCCCCGCCCCCCTCCACCGCCCCCCCCCTCCCCTTCCCTTTTTTCTTTCATTTTTTTCCCCGTTCCCTCTTGTTTAAACGACCCACCTAAAGTCGAAATCCGCCAGAGTAGTAAACACTTCTACGCGATTGATACCACGTCATTATCTTTCTAGCCATCCATGACGTAGCTTTAATTCATCCCCCCCCCTCACCTCCCCCAACGCCCCCTCCTTCCCCACCACCCGCACAATCGCCTAGACCTAGCACCACGCGTACAGCAAGCCCCTACATATATGCGACCTAAACCTGTTAAAAACGCCTGCCCCCCCACCCGCCCAACCCCCCCCCCCTCCTTTTTTTCCCCCCCGCTCCCTCTTGCTCAAACGCCCCACCTAACACCGAAATCACCTCATTATCTTGCTAGAGCCACCCATGCCGCTGCTCCAATTCATCGCCCGCCCCCCCCCACCCCCAACGCCCTCTCCTTCCCCAACACGCGCACCATCGCCTCTACCTAGCAACACGCGTATAGCAAACCCCTACATCTATGCGGCCTAAATCTGTTAAAAACCCTTTTGCCCCCCCCCACCCCCCCCACCCCCTCGAACACTCCGCCCTCTCCTCAATGGTTGTACAACTTAGAGGATATTCATGATAAACTGGTGCATTCCTTCCAAAACCGTCAGATTTATCCCCTAAAGGATTTATAGTTTCCACGCACAGATTGAGTTGCCCCGCTCACCCCCCCCCCCCCCCCCCCCCGCTCCCTTTTGATCAAAACCAGGCCCCCACGTCCTTAAAAACCCCGCCCTCCCCTCACCGGTTATACGACTTACGGGATACACTTGATAAACTGATGCATTTCCTTCCACAGCTGTCAGATTTTGTCCCCCTCAAAGACGGGTTTTATAGTTTCCGCGCACAGACTAACTAACATCACCCTGTTGACCCTGATAGCTACACTGTAGTTCCAAGGGGAGTCGCCGACCTATATCCTTAATGAGGACACACAACCCGCAATACGCGCGATCGGAGGATCACACACAGCGTGCAAAGATGAGTTTCGACAAAATCTTCGATCTCACAGCTGGAGTGTATTTTGTTTTTTATATATATAGTATCGTTAAATGCTACCGATACACAGCCCTGGTATTCGAAGGTTATGAACGGTATCGAGAACAGTTCAGCGTTTCGGCACGGTTTCTAAAGCTCGGGTGGTCAAATTACATCTCTTGGGGTCGACAACGCTGTCCAGGACAGTGTTTCGTTATTACATGCTTTCAAAAGCCGGGATGCTCAAGGTGGAAAGCTCGGCATGCTTGTCATACTCGGGATGGTCAACGTTGAAATTTTTCGACATGGTTTCAAAACCCAAGGGGGGTCCATGTGCCAGTTTCGGCACGAATGTTGAAACCGGGGTGGCCATTTGTGGAAAGGTTTCTTATGCGTTGCTGGCAATGTTCCGGTGAAAGGTTCGCAGTGTTCGCGTCCTGGGCAGGTGGGACTGGCGAGGGGGGGCGAGGATCTGGATATTTTTTTGGAAGTCATCAACGGTGTGCAGGACAGTGCTTCGGCATGGTTTCAAATCCCGGGGTGGTTCATGTCGGAATTTCGGCACGGGTTCAAAAGCGGGGCGATCATTGTGGAAAGGGGTATTACGCGTCGCTTGCAATTTAATGGTAAAAACTTTTCATTGTTTGCGTGCTGGGCGGGTGGGACTGGTGAGGGCAGTGGTGGTCTGCGTTTGGTTTGCTGGGAGGTATCAACGGTGTTCAGGACAGCTGTTCGGCATGGGTTCAAAACTCGGGGTAGTAAATATCCAAATTTCGGCACATTTGGATAACCCGGGGTGATCAACGTGGAAATATCGGCGTGGTTTCAAAACCCGGGGTTGTTAATGTGGAATTTTTGGCACGGTTTAAAAAACCGGAACGGTCAGTTTTTTTTTTTTTTTCATCCTCCGGTGGATGGGGAACAATAACGCTTAAGCTCACCACACTGCCACGTATTTTCATACGCGTAGTGTCGATTTAACTCAAGTGCCTTCACAACCCAGCGCTAGCTCGCGTGTCCTTCGGATCCCACTGTAGCGATAGCGTGAGCTGTCCCTATCGGCGGTCCTCGTTACTACCCCGGCGGCGTAAGCTGCCGTTGTATACGGATGCGTGAGTATGTCGACCCGGCCTGTCCCCTGAGGGTCAGGTTCGATGGAGATAGCCACCCGGAACGGCATCTTTCCGGGTAGTGGAACGGTCATTGTAAAAAGTTTTCTTACGCGTCGCTGGCAATGTCGCGGCGAAATTTTCTTAGTGTACGCATCCTGGGCGGGTGGGGCTGGTGAGGGCGGCGGAGGTCTGCTTTCAGTTTTCTCGGGGTTATCAACGGTCTTCAGAACAGTGTTTCGTCGTGGCTTCAAAACCTGCGGTGGTTTATGGGGAAAATTCGGCATATTTCTAAAATCCGGGGTGGTTCATGTAGAGTTTTCGGCACGGTTTCGAACACCAAGACAGTCATTGTGGAAAGTCTTCATATGCGTTGCCGGCAGTCTCACGGTGAAAGGTTCCCAGTGCTCGCGTCCTGGGCGGGTGGGTCTGGATTTAGCTTTCCTGGGATTACCAATGGTCTTCAGGACAGGTTTTTATTGGGTTAGAGTCACTTGCGCGAACCCCAACAGCGACCGCCTCAACCGCAATCATGGCCGCTCAGAGGAAATCTGACCAGGCGAGGGGAGCGGTCAAGGAATCTACCCGCGCCCTCATTCCGCGATACCAGGCAAAGACCGATTTCACGGTGGAAGCTTCGGTCCAGACGCCGGTGTCAAAGTCACCTTCCGTCAGAATGAGGTCACTGCTTTGTTTATTTGTTTATCACTTTACTTTCCAGCTTTCTGAACAAGCCGCGGTCACAGATGCCGTCTCTTCTCCCCCCTCGGTACGATACGTGCCTACCGCCTCGTCGACTAGCATCGATTTTTGCCAACTCGCACTCTCGTATAATAGTTTCGGCGACGGCAAAATACTCAGAAACCAATTCCTATGCAAAACGAAATACACCACCCGAGCTTTGAACCTCAGCGCAGCAGCCAGCAAGGGTGACTGTTGTTGATGTTCTCACACTATCTCCTCATCGCCCTCCAATCTACTCCGTGGTCACAGGACAGCTTAACCTCAACACAGCCATAATATATTCCGCCGTCACAGGACAGGCTCTGACCACAATTGGCGTGTGCAGTCTACCGATGTGATTCATACGACCTCGTACGCAGTCCAACTTGCTTGCTCATTGAAATACGATACTGTATAGCACGCAAGGCAACACACCCCCTGCAAATATTTCCAGAGCCGGTTTCTCCTCCAAAACCAGGGGGGCACACACAACGAAAATAGCGGCTTTGGGAAGATCTCGTCGAGCTTTTTCCATGGATGCGTCCCTCGGCGTTTGCACTTTTCCCGCTGTCAAGAAAATCAACCCCGAAAATCGTACGAGGGGGTGTTTTTTTCTTGGGTACTATCAATACACGGTAATACCACCGGTGGAACTACAGTACTGTGCAATTTAATACTTCGAAAATACCATTTCAAAACATGAAAAAAGAGATGAGGGTTGCGCTCAAATATAGGCATTAACCGTACCAGGTACATCTCACGAGACGAGCTGACGACAGCCATGCAACACCTGAAAGTCCCCAAATTCTTAACTTCCCCGAAAGAACGACAGACTTGACCTCTGTGGCGCAGGCTTCATGCTCACAGAAGGCGACCTACAGCAACCCCTATATATGCTGCAAACATCACCGTACACTCCTTCCAAGTAGTTTCCCCCCAAAGAAGAAAAAAAAAAGAAAAGTAGTGTGTGGGGGGGGGGGGGGTGTAATGTGCAAAGTACTCGTTTCGTGCAGAGTAGCAGTCGTATTTTATGACAGTATATCCTCGCATCCCTACAGCGCCGGGGCGGAGCACGTCGGTATTCCAACCAACAGGCGGGGTGCTGTTCCAAAAGGGCTACCCACTCACAAAGCTACAACCACCAAGCCCTCACCGCCGGGGTCTGACACGTTCACATTTGGCACCCGAAGACCATCAGTAGATTCATTTACACGCGCTATTTATGAAAATCTCCGTTGCCGTGAGGATTTCGCCATGTGTTGCAGAAAAAACATGGTACCACCATGGCAACAACATTTCGTCCGAGTTTCGCCTTCAAAGCCCGATTCCACCAAAACAGCAGGACGAACATGTTGTCGAAACAAACCGGTACCAACACGGAGACACGCAAGAACAATCAAGAAACAGACGCCACCAGCAACAACAAAATAGAAACGAGCGTGACCATCAACGCTAGTTTCTAGAACCACTGCACAGTAGCTTATCACAAGCATCAAGGCTTCCGGCATCGGGGGTGTTTTGTAACCCATCGGCTGCGCCCAACAGAAGCACTTGTCGATGCCCCAGAGCAAGAATCACGGCTACAACTACAGCACCTTGTAGGCGGACAAAAAAGAAAAAAAAACAAAAATATAAATATGTAACCATCGACGCTAGGTTCTAGGACCACTATACTTGAAGCACCTTAATGCAAGCATCAAGGCTTCCTCCATCGGGGGTACTGTAACCCGTCGGCAAGGCCTGACAGCAAAACTGTCCATATTCAACATGCATCAAACATGCAACCACAGCACCTTGGCGCGGGGTTGATCCCGTACAACGCAAAAAATAGAAAACCGAAACAACATGGTTAAATCCGAAACATTGTTCAGCAACAGGGTACAAGCAGCTACAGGGTTCAAGCAGCACGTGTTCCAAAAAGAACAAGCGACAGTAGGCCAAGGAAAACAAATCTCCGTGAAGCACCAAAGTTAACAACTAACTTGCTGCGACTGTGAATGAAAACGCTACAAAGACATTCGATAAAAACTCAAGTCTATACCGGGTAACAGTACGAATGCTGGGGATTGAGACGCTAGAAGAACCGAAGTGCTCTATCTCGCCTGGGCCATGGGAGCAAGCCTCCCAAAAAAACACACAAAAAAAAAATCAGAGAACGCCAGCGCATTTCACGGGTCGCGCCATTTCTCGCGGGTCGGGTCGGGGCAGCGTGGCCCCACCCGACCCGCGGGATCTGAAAACGTCCTGACCCGACCCGACCCAACCCCTGATATTTCAAATACCTCCTGACCCGACCCAACCCGACCCGACCCGACCCGACCCCTGATATTTCAAATACCTCCTGACCCGACCCGACTCGAAAGCCGCGGGAATCACGATGTTTCGATACTGTGCAACCACCCGCTGGAATACACCCAAGGACCACCCGCGTGACCTGAAAAAAAAAAACTGTAGGCGCGCATTACGATGAGGGTAGGGTAGCACCCGTTTTTGTGGGGCTCCTCGCTTGAGGAGCTACACCTCGCCCAAAACCTGAATTCGAGAAAAATATGAAAGTGCGAACCGACAAATTCAACAGCCCTATGGCCTAGGTATTCAACGAACGTTATCATGAAAAAAAAACTTGTATTCCGACGATCACGTCAGGAACCCACGCTAGTCAAAATATTTTCGCTAGTACCAGTACCAGGTACCTGCTATACACCTATCGAAGGACATGCCACCAGGGTTTCCACCGCTGGCAATTTCCTACGCCGCGCCGACCGTCTACTGGTGGGGAGCGGCCGCTGCGAGGTGCCCTCACTACTGCAACCTCGCCATCGCCACAAGCGCATGCCTCGATAAGGATTCAGCAGTATTCTCATGAGGGTCTAACACTTGAGGAACTCCATGCTACACCTAACCCAAAACCTGGCCGTGATTATACTTGCACCCTTCCCTCGATAAACAAACCTACGTGTGGCCTAGATATAAGACGTATGCTGTACGACCGACGAAGCACTATTTTTGGCCATATCTGCTTCTGACCAACGGGGCTCCTCACCTAAGGACCTGCCCAGTATGGTCTGTGTTTTTACAGTAATATTCGTCGTGCAAGCTTTCCCGTGGGGGTGTAGAGTAGTTGACTTGAACTCCCGGGAGTGTCGCAAGTTGAAAGTGGGGAAAACCCTTGAAAGCTACCTGGTAAGTAAAGAGCATACCTGGTACACAGCCACCCCGCAAATAACCGGGGAAGTAACACCAACCAGCCAAAGCCAAAATCGAGTTCATACTTTAGTCTTCACCTAGGCCATGGTATTGTTGCTCGCGTTGCACTTCTCATTTTTCTCAAATTCGGTTCCTGGGTCGGAAAAATCCTCAACTCTTGAGGAGGCTCAGCAAAACAAGGCGCACCCCTGCCGTACCATGCGACATAAAACGAATAACTGGTACCACTATACAACACAGATGTGATTCCAACCATATTGCGTAGTTCCTGCGTCGAGGAGCCCCGTCAGTTACAAACATTTTCGCCAAAAGAGTGCAACCCCTACCGTTGCACGCTTCCGCAGGCTGGCTTCGTTGCGTGTTCCCCGCACCCCTTTGAGGTGTGAAGGGGGGGGGGTGGGGTTACTCATTTGTTGTTTGCCTTAAGTCATTTGACAATCGACTACCGCATCCCTTTCGAGACGGAGCACCACGCCGTTCCTGCTCCTAATAGAGACACCTCCAAAATGTAGGCGCTTCTCACGTTTGTGCCATAGGCTATATAAGAACGTTTGGCTTATCTTATCCCCTTCCTGTGTCGCCTTTCGTAGGGAGGGGGGTAGATGTATGTCCCCGTCGTGCCCACCCCGCCCCCATCGTCCATGGTCGCCAACATGGAAATGCTGTGATGTGTTGCTCGTTTTCATCAGCCCGAACACTGGCGTAAAGCGACTTCCCTGGCTTGACCCCTGCATATAGGGGGAGGGATGATCGGGCCGGGAGTGTGTGTGGGGGGCGGTAATGCTCTGTTGTATTCCAAGGCAGACGCATGCCATGGGAGGGTTGAGCATAAGGCTCCTTGAGTTCTATACTTATTTTGATAAACGGTGTAGTAAAAAAATGCTGACCCTATCGCAACACATGTCGGTCGGCAATTAATAAGGAACAACCCACCTGAGAGTGGAAATGTGGGGATGGCTTCATTGTTACTAATTTATCTAACGTTCGTGAGGTTCAAAAACACTATGTGCATCCTTCTGCCAACTATTAACAAGTATTGCTCTCGGGGTTTCTTCGGTAAGATGCGGTAGTTAGAGGCTCAGCGGGGATATCTCCTAACTTACCAATGATACCTGGTACACTTTAGAGCTCAGTAATGATCTCGCCAGCGTTGATCTCCGGGGCTAACCCCTGGCCACGGACAAGCTTTGGGGAAAACAAGAACTAATCTCCGGGGCTAACCCCTGGCCACGGACAAGCTTTGGGGAAAACAAGAACTATCAAGCCTTTTTCAATTCGGAAAAAACGCGTCATCATGACGGGACTCGAACCCACCCATGGTATGCTCAGAAGCGGACGATCTACCCACCAAGCCGGAAGTCGCGTGGCCCAAGTAGGTCAACGGGTAGAACTCTAACTAATAAGATGTTTCCATCTTCATGCGCCCGTAAGTAAAATGCACAAAATGCATTCTGCGAGCAAAAGAGTTACCCGGTAACCTGGACAGAGAACCGGAAGAATCGACCGTACGAACCTTGCCAGCGGTCAATATATTTCTCCAGCCATGCCAGGGAAATCCAAAGGCAAAAGCTCACCTCGTTGTCACCGTTCGCATAACGCACTCGTTGTCGTGGTCGATACAGAAGGGCCATCCCCCCCCTCCCCCTTCCCCAGCCCTGTCTCCATTTCCACCCCCTTCCCTTCCTCCTCCTCTACTCCCCCGCCCCCAGCCTCCTCCACCTGCCCCGCCGTGCCGCAGTCGCCTCGTCGTTCTTGAGACACCGGCAACTTCCACGCCCCCCCCTCGTTTCCGAACCCTGAAGCAGGCGATTCACCTGCCGGGAGCCCCTCCACGTCCCCCCTACCCTTGGCGGGCTCTTCTTCCTTCTGATCTTCGTGTCCAGTGTCATTTTCGATACCTACAATCCCTGCCGCCGTTCCCTGCTGCTCTTGTGCCCCATCACTTGCGGTACCAGCAACCCCTACAGCCGTCCCTTGCTGTTCTTGCGTCGCGTCACTTGCGATACCTTCAATCCCTAACGCCGCCTCCGCGTTCTCGACGCCGGGGAGATAGGCTCCCCCCGTCTGAACACCAACAGCGATCCCGGTCGCGCCTCGGTAAGGCCCGGCTACCCCCCCTAACCCCATCCCTGTACACGGAGGAACAACATTAGACTGATAACCAAGCCAAGGCAGACTGGCCATGTCCGCGATGGTGTCCCGCGGGGGTGAAGTGTCATCAGAAGAAGGCGGGGGCTGCGCTGCACCTGCTGCTGCAGCGTTCTGGGAAAATGCGCTACACAAGGCAGCCAGTTGGCTGGACATCATGTTCTGCTGTTTCACGATGCCATCCAAAGTATGTCTCTGCTCGGCCGCCATTTGATCCAAGCGCTCGTTTACCTGCTGCTGCGCCGCAGCTCCGAACCCGTCTTGCTCCATCAATTCCTTAACGCGTGTGTCAACCAATTCGGCGATAGACGCCGCGTCCATGCCATGTTCGGAAGAGTGCGGGGCTTTCCTCTTCCTCGCCCCCGCGCCCTGTGTTACACTCAAGGTACTCCCGGGCAAGGCCCGTGCCCGCTTACCCCTGCCCTCGGCGACCGATGCGTCATCATCAGATGACGGGCACTCCTCCTGCTGCTGATCCTCCTCCTCCTCCTCCTCCTCCTCCTCGTCCTCCTCTTTGTCCTTTTCCTCTTTCTCCTCTTCGCCATCCTCACGGGATTTGGCCTCTGACGGCACCCCTGTGTCGTGGGCATGGTCGGTGGGGCCGCGCGACCTCTTCCTAGCTCCGCGCTCATTCCCAATACTGCCGCGCCCACCTGCTCGGACGCCACGCCCGGCTCCCTGGGCGTCTTCCTCTTCCTCCCCGCAGGTTCCGGCCTCTTCCTCGACAGACGGCACTTCTACGCCACCGGCATGGTGGGTAGAATCGCGCGACCGTTTCTTGCCACTGCTCTCACCCCTCCCACGTCCGCGCCCACGTCCCCGACCGCCACGCCCAGATCCCTGGACGGTGCGCCCACGACCACCACGCCCAGCCACCCGATCCCCGCGCTCAGCCCCCTGAATGCTACCACTCCCAGCTTCCTGGACGGTGCGCCCACGACCACCACGCCCAGCTACCCGATCGCCGTGCTCAGCCCCCTGAATGCACCCAGCTACCTCTCCACCACATCCAGCCCCCTGGATGCTGGACCAAGCTCCTCGACCGCCGCGGCTGCTGCGGCCACCGCGCGAGCCGCGCCCTCCACGCGTAGTGCGACTGCCCCTCGTGCCGCTACGCCCACCGCGCGTGCCGCTACGCCCACCGCGCATGCCGCTACGCCCACCGCGCGTGCCGATACGTCCACCGCGCGTGCCGCTACGCCCACCGCGCGTGCCGCTACGCCCACCGCGCGTGCCGCTACGCCCACCGCGCGTGCCGCTACGACCACCGCGCGTGCCGCTACGCCCACCGCGCGTTCCGCTAGACCCGCCAGCGGCGGTGAACGCTGCGCCTGCGCAGAGCAATCGCTGAAGGACTGTTTCTCGCGTCGCAGCAGCAGCGGCTTCTGCGCGCTCTTTGCTGACGGTCGGCTTCAGTGGCTTCAAGTTGCGGGCGGCCCTAGAACTTTCGCAGAGTCGTACGGTCTTTGCTAGCTGTGACTTCTGTAAAAACACAACAACAAAGACGACAACGACACCAAGAAAAAAATATCAAGAACAGTGGCGCATGCCAGCAAGTGGACGCATTGTTGAACGTGCAGCAGGTGCGACCAGTACACGACGGCTCAGCCGTTTTAGAGCTGCACCCACGTTTTTAGGGGAAAAAGTACTCGGAATTAGAGTTGAATAATATTTTCAGTAGTAACAGCTTGAAGCGCGGCACAGCGGGTTGTGCGGCTAATGTTTTTTTCTGCTGAAACCAGGATACGTCACAAATCGAACAGTTTCGTGGAACAAGAAGCCAGCAAAGCAACCGAATGGACTCAACGTTGTGGACGAAAAAGGCATCCCGGGGCAGCGATGCAGATATTGTTTTTCCCTTAAACGAAAATCGAAGTATAACCGTAACCCTCTACGAGTACGTGCATACCGAGAAACAAGCTGAATTCAGCAAACATACCACTCCTACAGCTCAAACATTGAGGCGTTCAACACCGTCGCTTCAGCAACATTAATCAGTTACTCCACACCCCTTCATGACTCTTTCAACACTCATGCTAGGGTATAGGGGGGAGGGGGGTACTTATGTAAAGCATTGCCGCCGTCTTAACCCCTTTACAACTGGAAACCCGTTTTGGGGGACAAAATTACTTGGATTTAGTATAGGGAGGGGTTCGGGGGCTCGAAAGGGGTCAAGACCATTGACCCTCGCATTCCTGCAACGCCGGGACAGAGCACGTTGGGGTTTCACAGACTTGGCAGACATCGCGTGCACCAAGCGCGAAGTGCCGTGAGGTGTTTAGCGATTCGCATGAAGGGTGAGTTGCATCCTACCAAGAACCACTTGCTAGGGCATATAGGGGAATGTTTTATTATCTGCCTCCAACTAGCCCCTTTGGCATCTCAGAAGGAAACACATTTCAAGACATCGACGATTACGGCATCGATCATAAGAAGCAGCCCGAGCTGCTGGGTCAGGTTGTGCGTCGGCACTGCGACGTAAGGAGCTGCACTACGGGCACGAAGCATTGTGACCCTTGTACTGCTGCACGCTCGCCGTAGTATGTTTACACCTCCAAAAATTGTCGTAGACGATTCCATAAGTGAATTGATCATAAAAAATAAAGTTTTTTAGCCAAAACAACGTACTTTTGCTTTATTTAGTAGCTCGAAAACATCGCACTCGTCGCTTTATTGTCCGCCCCGCCATCAAACACAAGACCCAATGCCACGGAAGTTCACCTTTTATTTGTTCTGGGTCTCCTCACTTGAGGAGCTTTGTACCTCTGAGGCAAAACCTGACTTATAAAAAGTGTAGGGAAAAATGAAAGGGCCGCCCGATAACAAACCCATGGCCTTAGAAGGAGCGCAGAAAAAAATAACCGTAGTGCTTTGAGACTTCGGTTAGCAAGATGAGTTCGGTTTGTCGCTATTGACGGTACAGATGACGGAGGAGGCAGCATCGCGCGCGTGTGCGTGCGAAAACAGAGTCGCAATTTCACAATAATCTTGGAGGGGGGAAAATAAACAAATAAAGAAAGAAATGTTCGGTCGACATCACGCAGCAACTACCGTAAGTACCATACAAAAAAAAAGTAGAGTCAAAATTTCATAACATTTGACATTTTCGGGAAACGTTTTTTCTTTTTTTCCAAAATGAAAGTATTTCCAGAATCAGAGGAAAAAAGCGCGTATCGTTCTGGGTTTTGCCCCCAAAATCCTGAACCAGAGGAATTTTTGGGGCTCTCGTTCTAGAAACTCAAGTTCCGGTTCAAAATCAGAATGAACCGGACCCAAGATGTGGTGTATCAGTGTTTTAGTGTGGAGAGCGCTCTGATGTGAATTGCCCACTCCGCGTACCTACAGCAGTGTACCTGTACCTGGGACACACATGAGACATGAAGATAGCGCTTCAACCAGCAAACAAAGCACACCCCGTACCACCAGTAGCTAGCCGCAGCAACAGCAGCAGCAGCGAGACACACATGCAGCAGCGAACGACCGCAAGGACGTGGGCCCCCTCAACGAAGGTTCGAATCGGTGCTGGCACGCTACAATGGGCAACGGAGAGGAGAGCTGGGAGAGGGGGTGCTGGCTTACAATGGGCAAAGGAGAGGAGAGCTGGGAGAGGGGGTGCTGGCTGCTGGGAAGAGAGGCTTGCCAAGAGGGCCAGCTACAACGACCGAGAGGCACAAAAGGGCTTTCGAACCTGAGGGTATCGTCTTACTCGCCGTGCACTCCCGCTGCGTGCTTTGTTGCTTTGGCAGCCTCGGCACAAGCCTATGTTTTGCGGGGTCGCCGATTTCGCGACGTAGCGTACCTGCTGTTGAAAACAACACCTGGTACCTTGCACGCGAATTCGTGCACACCCACACACAGCTACGTATGTGGGAATTGATTTTGATTGCTGACAACCACTGACATGGAGCCACTGCCTTAATTTAAGTTTGAGCCGACCACGGGTACGCAGGTCCTGGCCACGCGCTGCTGCTACTGCTGCGTGCTTCGTCGCACACGCAGTCTGGTTAGCTGTTTAGCTAGCTTCCTGCTGCTGACGCTCGTTCATTCCTCGGCCAAATGCAAGAATATATATATATACAAGGGCTTCGCTCGCGGGCGGCTGGGCGCCGCCCGCTACGCTTGCGGAAGGAGGAATAGACATTCAGTAGAAAGGCGGAAAAGAAGCACAAATGGCGCAACTGGCGACTTGAAAATGCCAAGAGGTCCATATATAGTACAACGGTACAGGATAGAGACGATTATGATTATGAGTTTGTTATTATCATCCATTCGCCCAGTCCATGATGGGCACGTCGGAGGACTTGCTTGGCATATCCTTCCACCTCTCAGGTAGCACCTAGGTCCTGTACACTTATTAATAGCTCTCTCTAAGTCGATCATCAATAATAAATTATCGCAGTGCATAAACACCAGGCACGCGCTTGTCAAGGATAGAGACAGGAAAACTACAACTTAAGATGTAAAGGAGCGCAGTGCCAAAAAAAACATGCTGGAAGCAGGAACTTGAACGCACACACCGCAAACATGTGAAGTACATTTGTATTCCTGAAAGACGAAGAGCACGCATTTAGGCATAGTTCTCAAAAAACGATGCTGGTATAATAAACCACAACTTAACGTTCTATAAAGAACGTGCTGTCAACATTGCTTCCGAAGGAGCATGCAGGCTTGCTTGGACTCTTCCTCCTCAGCGGAGGTACCCAGCACCTTGCACTCTTGTTTTTTGTCGATGGTCTTGTGGATCTGTCCGCAAACGTTGAAGCATGGCGGGAGAACGTCGATAAGCATGTGTAAAAAAGTATTCGTACTTCTCTCCAGCAGACGTCGTAACCATCCAAATTATTGGAGCTCCTTTCGCTGTTAGTAATTGTTGTGGTATTGTTGTACTTGCTCTTGGTACTTGGAAAAAGAGCCGCACTTCATAGACTATATCCGCACGCCATCCCCTAGTCTTGAGCAAGAGACATGGATGTCTCGACTCGTGACACACAGGACGCAAGATAAGAGTAGAACGTACCTCGATGTCGAACGCCCTCGTGGCACCGTGGGAATGGAATGCGGGATGTATATCGAGCAAGTGGTCGCCTGCCTTCTTCAGGAGGTCACCGACCTTGATGTCGCCGGTGCACTTCGTGTTTATGTCCTCGCCGACTTGGCGGCCCTCGGCGGCTGCTTCGCAGGGCTTCTGCAAACGACAACAACGGATGGGAATACCTTGCGTTCAGTGAATGTTCAAAATAGTAAGGCCACGTAGCTGTCGTCGATTTCCGAAGTTTGAAAGGAAGTCGTACAATTTAACACTGTTGTAATGAAAGCGGTCGTTTATGGGCAAAGCCCTGCCTGGTACCACAACGTTGCTAACACGTATGAAACCACCACTGGGACAGGAACGAACGGGATTCACAGTCGCAACTGGTAAGCGTAAGCCCCGGTATACTGCTATATAAGGCCTACCGGCGGAATACCGACAACGAAGGGTAAGAGACAGTACCTGCTGTATATATTGTTCGGTACTACTCTATTACTGCTGCTATCAACACTATTACGACCGACGTGTACTGCGATTCCTGAAGAGGTTGCGCACCCTACTTGTACTCGTTAATACAAAGAGTTCATGTGGTTGTATGAAAAATGAGTAACAGTAGTAGTACACCGCGTCACTACATGAACAACTCGCTAACCCCAATCACGGGACTGCTCTCCAGCATCACCCAGGTTAACTTCAGCTTCTGTTAACTGCTATATATCAACCTCCAGTGTGTACTGCGACTGGTGCTGAGGTATCATGCTGCTGTGTTATTTATCACTGCATGGACCTTTTTTACAACCCTGGCTGACCCCCGTGATGAGACTTGCCCGTTTTCATTGCGTCTTCCATGTATAGATACCACGTAGTCGTAGTCGTACATCCAAAACGTGTGTTTATATCACAGCACAAAGCGTCACTGCATGGACCACTTGTTCAACCCCCGCTTATCCCGATGACGGGACTGCCCCGTACTCGTAGTCGTACATACATGAAGTGTGTTTGGCTGTACGTATGAAAAAGAAATCGCATCACACAGCGTCACTGCATAGGTCTACTCGTAGACCTGAGTACTTGTACCATTCCCGCTTACACCGCGATGACGGGACTGCCCCGTAACGTACTCATACATGCAAAAGTGTGTTTGTACGCATGAAAAAGAAATCACAGCACAACAACAGAAATGTAACTCACGTTTCGTCAAGCTCTCAGCTCCTTCGTTAGGGACGCCGATCGAAGGTGAATCACAGGTGTCCGTGTCACACCAGTCACACACACGAGGGTTGTCGCCGCTTCCCCAGTGCTTGTTAAGGTTATGAAAAGCTTGGCACGTGGAAGGCTCGTCACTCCTGCAGGTGTCGCAGACAGCGTACTGGGAACTCCTGTTTTTTTCCTATTTCGTGCGATGAGGAAGCCGTCACAACCCTTGCTCGGGCACGGCCAATCAGGATTGCCAGAAGAAGCTGAGTCCCGTTCTTGCCCGACCAGCTTCCACACGCCTGATCCTGAACCTCCACCACCCCCACTGTTGGCGGAGCCTCCTCCCGCACTAGCCTTGGTCCGCTTCGCAAATTTCAACTTCAAATTGTTATTGCCGATCCGGCAAATTTCAAATTCAAATTGTTTGCAGCCGTCAACGGCAATTCCCTCTCAACAGCCAGCAATTGGCCAACTTCAAATAAAAGTACAAAAAAGAAGTTGCTGAAGAAGCAAAATAAAAATATCAGAGAGCAAGCAGTAAAGATCAGAGAATGAGAGCTAAAAAGTAAGTAAGAATGATGAGACTAGGGAAAGCAAGGAAGGCAAGGAACTTAGGGACGGTTCTTTTTCCCAGCAACTAATTTTCTTTTCGGCAATTACGGGCTGAGAAGGGCTGAGAGGGGGGAGGATATGCCGAGCGAGACGTCCGAGGGGGGCGAGGTCTAGGTATATAGTTTTATATATATATATTTTAAACCTCTCTGAAGGCGGCCGATTTTTGCACCGATCAGCACGAAACGTCATTTTGCCTTTTGTTCCGGAAAATGAAGAAAAAACTGGTTCTGGATATGATCATTCTGATTCTAGAAAACGAAAATTTATTTCCGAAACTGTCTATTCTCGGGAAAAAAAAAAAAAAAAAAAAACGCTCGATCGACATCACGTAGCAACTAGGTATACCAAAACAAATCAGAACGGCAAAAACAAGAACACGACATTCCGACGATTTTAGGCTTAAAGGGGCCCGCCATTAACCCTTTTACAACTGGAAACCCGTTTTTGGGGGCATAATTACTTAGATTTAGAATAGGGAGGGGTTCGGGGGCTCGAGAGGGGTTAACCCCCTCACTACTGGAAACCTTTTTTTTACAAGTTTACTTGAATTTAGTATAGGGAGGGATTTTGGCGCTCTAAAGGGGTTAATTAAGCAAATATGTTCGCCAAAAAGTGGTACATGCCTCTATCGTAGCACGCGTCAGGACATATTTCCACACCTCGCCACACTCTCTACCGCCAGCAGACCGCAAACTCACCTCCGACTCCCCTCCCTCCTCCACCGCGGACGTGGTGCCCTCTTCGATTTGTGACAGCGTTTCCCCCTCCCCGCGAACGAACATCGATTTTGAATTTTGCCAGAGTGCCTTGATCTTCTTGCGCATTGCGTCAACGGACATGTGCTGGGAGCGGGGGTGCGGCGTGGTGATTGCGTACATGTGTGTGTGTCAGGGGGCGGGTGACGCCAGTAGCGCAAAAGTCGGAGAGGGATATCGTATCGTATAACACTCAAGACAACACACCCATCTCCTGAGACGATTTCAAAGCCGGTTTTTCTCCACAACCAGGAGGACACACAAGACGGCAACGGCGGCCTTCTTGGGAAGATGTTGTCGAGATCAGTCCATAGACGTGTCGCTTAGCGTTTACACTCTCGCCGTTGTCGAGAAAATCAACGGCGAAATTCGTCGGAGGGGATGTGCTATCTTGCATAATATATACGACAGCTACCCGGATTAGGTACGCGCGGAGGGCTCAAGAGTGTGAATGGGGGTCAAGCTGCCGTAAGCTCCCTGCTGCACTGTATGTATCCTAGTAGTGGAAGGGGACCGACCCTCAGCCGGTACCTAAGGTTTCCAATATTCCTAAGTTCTACGAGAGACCCGCTCCGCTGTTGTTTGACTTAAGAGTGTGAATGGGAGTCAAGCTGCCGGAAGCTCCCTGTTGCACTGTATGTACATTAGTAGTGGAAGGGGGCCGGTACCTAAGGTTTCCAATATTCCTAAGTTCTACGAGAGACCCGCTCTGCTGTTGTGCGGTACTCTAGTTCGCACCGAGTTTTAATACGATAAAAAAAAAACAAGCGAGTTCTAATTTACACCGCATCAACAATAGGGAAGCAAGCCCTTTCGAGATGATGGCTGAAGCCTGTCTTGTTATATTGTCCGCCGACTGAGATTAATCTACGATACAATTTTCCATAACCCTCAACAAACGCACACAAGCTGACGATGGCTACGAAACATCCTGCTGCGCGAGATCCTACCGCATAACACCCAAAATAACACTCCCAGTCGGACGGAATTTCCAGGCTGACAGGTGCTACGATAGAAGTAGCGCATTTTGGAAAAAACACACACACATATTTTCTGGACGACAGGGCACCTTAACCTGAAATCGCCCGGAATTTCAGACTTGTGTTTTTGTACCAAGCAATAACATGTTTTTGACATCGCTCGAACACGCCATGGGATTTGGTCATCAGGTTTCACGTTTATTTTTTCCATCAAAAATCAGTTTTCGGGTGAGAGGTACAGAGCTCCTTAAGCGGTTAAGAGGCCCCGAAAAAAAAAAAAAAAGGTGAATGCCACTTCAATCATAAGCGTTTGGTCGGCTGAGTTTCTCAACGACGGGGGGCGGGGGGTGCTGAACGCCGAGCGACGCATTCACGGAAAAAAAGTAGAAGAGAAGAAGCGCGCTACGATAGAGGTACAAGTTTTCGGCGAAAAACGGTTTTCCGAATGACGGGGGGGAAGGCTCCTTAACCCAAAATCGTCGGAATACAACCATTCTTTTTTTTTTTCTCGTCGGAAATACAACCATTCTTTCTCGTCGGAATACAACCATTCTTTCTCGTCGGAATACAACCATTCTTTCTCGTCGGAAATACAACCATTCTTTCTCGTCGGAATACAACCATTCTTTTTCGTCGGAATACAATCATTCTTTCTCGTCGGAATACAACCATTCTTTCTCGTCGGAATACAACCATTCTTTCTTGTCGGAATTGAACCACTCTTTCTCGTCGGAATACAACCATTCTTTCTTATTTTTCGATATTAACACTTGTTAGTTACACCTAGGGCATGAGTTCGGTCCTCGGAGTGCACTTTTCAGTTTACTCAACATTTTTTTTTCCTGGGGGGGGTTTAGAGCTCCTCAAGCCAACAATCTTGCAGGGAAAAAAACAATGGTTGGTGCACCTCCACCGTAGCTGTTTCCAAAGTCGCTATTTTCATCGCGTGTGGCCCTCTGCCGCAGAAATCGGATCAGGAACTCAGGAATCCATCCCAATGTGTGCGTCTCGCGTGTTATACAGTGACAGCGACAGGGTAGTAGCGTCATCATCGGTGGGCTTGGTAGGCACCAAGGTCAACAACAACAAAAAACACATCAACATACACACTCCTACATCACCTACTTGTACAACCAAACTAACGACATCAGCACACGAACTGCGAACTCCACCATCGCTACCAAAAAAACATATATCAACGCACACACTCCAATCACGGACCTACAAACAAGAAGACACAACACGCAAACACCCCCACCATCGCCCAAAGCTCACCGTGTCCTTGCACGCGTCGACTCCAACCGTGTTGTTTCCCGTTTTTTTCGAATGATATGGACATAACCGGACACGACACAATCGCCCACAAAAAAAAACAAACATCGCAGCACACAAGCCCTCCACCATCGCCTACAAAAACACACGAATACCCAAAGCCCTCCATCGCCTACAAACAAAAAAACACCTATCTACCATCGCCCAAAGTCCTCCACACTAGCTTGCTACGACAGAGGAAACACTTTTTGGGCCATTTGCTTTTGGCTGACGGTGCTTCCCAAAACCTTCCCTATACTAGCATCGAGTAATTCGTCACCAAAAGTGGATTTCCAGTTAGTTGTAAAGGCGTTAACTCTGGAACTAGCCAATAATAACTGGAAATACATTTTCATCTTCCAAAAATTGTGTACCCAGGCCATTGGATTGTTCGTCTGGTTTCACGTTTTACTTCATCTCAAAAAGTCGGTGTTCGGTGAGGTAAAAAAGCTCCTCAAACTGAGCGGGCTAATAAAAAAAAAGTTTGGTGAACCTCGGCGCAGTAGAACGCGTCTCTCACCGTTCCCTTGCAAACGTCGACCCTGATCGTCCTCCTCCCGTTCTCGTCGACGATGTCGACGTATCCGGGCTTCATGACCTTCTTGGCAGCTTCATCCCATGTAGCATTTCTCCGCTGGGTACTGGCAATCCCCCAAGGATTCTCATTCTCAAGTACCTTCCACAAGTACAGTTTTTCTCCGACACCCTTGAACAGGATTGATGGGTTTGATGACCCTTCGCGCCCGGTACGCGACAACAACGACGGCGTTGAGCAGCGCAAGAAAAAGAAAAAAAGCACGTCTAACGGGGATGCTCAATTCGAACACAACGCCGTGATTCGCTTTTCGCCGGTACAGTGTGATCGACAAGTGAGCGTCGCAGCACTTACTTTGTACCGGTATAAGGCATTAGGGGGTCCTGCCGTCGACACAATAGGGTCTATTTAACTATAAGCCTGGTCCAGTAAGGTATCTCATCAAAAGCCTATAAACTTAGCAAGTCCCACGGTGTCGTTCTCTTGCGTACCGTTATAGAACCTCTCTTGTGTTTTTTCCTGTGTCCTGCTCGAGGAAGAACTGAATAGAAAAGGCCGACGAATTCGCTTTTAATTCGTCAATATACCCCTTTCTTAACATCGGAAATAATTAATCATAATACCCCTTAACCGTGCAATATATTCAGATCACCCGAGACGGTTCCTTTGTCTTATCGCCATACGTGCATGCATGCCTTCCGCATGTGAAAACATGCTTTCCAAGGCATGTGAAAACATTTCTTTCAAATGTTTTGTCTCCCTCTTAACATCGGAAATAATTCATCATAATACTCCTTCACCGTATAATATATTCAGACCACCCGAGACGGTTCATTTGTGTTATCTCTATACGTGCATGCATGCTTTCCACATGTGAAAACGTGCCTTCCAAGGCATGTGAAAACATTCCTTTCAAGACATTCATGCCTTGCACATGCGAAAACATGCCTTCCAAGGCATGTGAAAACATTATTTTCAAAGGCATGTGAAAACATTGCTTACGAGGAATGTGAAAACGTCCCTTCCAAGCCATGTGAAAACATCCTTTCCAAGGCATATGAAGACATGCCTTCCAAAGCATGTGAAAACATGCCTTCCAAGGCTTGTGAAACCCCTTTTAACCCGTATCCATAAGTCATATGTATTCAGGATCCTAAGGCTTTACTAGGCTTCCAGGGCACACTACCATAACATATATATATATCGTCTCCTTCGAATGTGGGAATTGTTTGAATAATTTTACCGAAACAAAATGATACGGCAGTATGCTGCTCTAGTAAATACCTTGGAAACGAGTATTATTGTCGTTGGGGCTCCCCCAAGGATTCTCGCCCCTCGAGGGCCTTCCACAAAATCCTACTGGTTCTCTCCCACACCCTGCAAAAGGCGTTGGTCCATCCCACGGGAGAAATGGGGGTGGCCAAGGCTACGGCACATGGGGGGATCGCGTTTTTTTTTTTTTTTGTTCGCGAGTGGCTACCCTATACACGATTGTTTTGTTCGCTATCCTACCCCTTTTGGGACTTCAAAGGAAGAAATGGACAAACAAAAGCTACCATTTAGCAAGAGTTAGTCAGACGAAATGACGCGCGCTGCTACGTGAGGCGACTCCTTTTGTTTGTCGTCGGACTCCAGTGCAAGCAAGCAGTTGTAGGACACGCGCGCAGCGGGCACTCTCGTGTGATATGCTGCACGCTTACGCTATTCCACGACCGCACTTCTGAATTGTTTTATTGCTGTACATAGGCTCCAAAAGGGACAGGCGCTAATGATAATCGCTTTCACGATAAACCTCACCGCCGTAAAATCGTTTTTTACGCTGTGCCAACAACATAAGAGCGCGAGGCAGAGCCCCTCACGCGAGTGGGCTACACTCGGTAGTGAAAACTGGGTACTCTCCATATCGTAGCCTAGGTGGGGCATGACACCGGTACATTTGCACTGCTATTCCTGCACCGCACTCGGTTCGCGGTAACACCGACAGACGCGAAGGAAAAACCGAAAAAAAAAAAAATGTACCAGCCCTTGGATTCTTCGTGTTGCCATCAAGAACAACCCTGAACAGTTTGACGTTCCAATCGTGTACAAAACGTACTACAGCTCTGCGGTACTCCAACCGGAAATAGAAAAATACAGCTGGATGCCTGCGCAATGCCGTGCCAGCCAATTTCGCTCGATGTATACGTTTTGCCTACAGTAATACATGCACCCACAGTATGAGTGCGGGTCTGTCGGCGGCTTTCACCCAATACGCGAAAACAACGACGTCAAACACGGCAAAAAAAAATGCCTCAACAATACCGTATATGAGTCATCCCACGCACGATAAAGGATGCAATTTTTGCGCAAAACGTTCCTGGCCGGCTAAGCTCCTCGAGTGACAAACGACCGGTTAGTCACATACGTTTACGATAATAAGTATATAGGTTTGGGGACTAGCGCATAGAAGTGTTGGTCAGGTTGCGCGAACGAATGCCTTCGAAGTCATGCAGTATCGGGTGAGATGCTGAGTTCCTCACGCTAAGATCTCGAAATTTCTTGAAATCTGCTGCACCCCAATCGTTGGGATGGTTCATCTACACACATACTTCCAAGTATCAAGACATAACACCCCCTAACCAATGCCTTCGAAGTCATGAAGTATCGGGTTAGATGCTGAGTTCCTCACGCCAGGATCTCAGAATATTCTTAAAATCTGCTGCACCCCAATCGTTGGGATGGTTCATCTACACACATACTTCCAAGTATCACGACATAACACCGCCTCGAACGGCCTTCACGGCTGTTTCTCTCACCAGCGGGGAGAATGCCGACTGGCTTATATAGCGACGCGTCCACGGCGAGAGTCATCCCTCTATAGTGCGGTAGGGTTTGCACTCTTCGGGCCAGACGTTTCTTACCTCTGACCGGTTGAGCTCCTTACGTGTGGAACTAACGGTTACTATGATCATCTTGTGAGTATCTTAGTTATAGTGTAGAACCAGCGCATAGAAAACGGTGGTCGGGTCGCGCGAACGAACGCCTTCCAAGTCATGCTTCGGGTGAGACATTGAGCTCCTCGCGGCAGGAACTCGGAAACTTCTCAGAAACTTCTGCTGCACCCCAAGCGTGGGGTAACTCGCCAAGACCTCGACGAGACCCTCCCAAAGCCGCCACTTTCATTCTGTCCCCCCCCTTGCTTTGGGGGAAGATCGGCTGGGAAATCAAATCGGGGCAAGGGGATGGGGGGTTTTGTCTTGCGTGATACTCTCAAGTATACGGCAGCGAGATTTCGATTCGAACACGAAGCCGGACGTGTGCTACGACAGCGGTGGATTTGTTCTGCCATACCATTCTTGACTGGCGGGACCCCGCCCCCCCCAAAAAAAAGACTCACAAACCACGCAATAGCGTTGGAACTCCATGTTCGTTTTACATTTGTTTCATACATACCTACATATGATCGCAGGCAGCTATCACAGGGTACGATCGCTGCTATCATAGGTTGTGATTGCTGCTATCATAGCATGGGATCTTTATCGGGCTTAAAATTGGTTTAGACGGCGAAACAGGTGGCTCCTAATTTTTTGTTGCTCGCCTCCAGCGAAAAAGATATGCGCAGCACGCCTTCCGGGGCCCATAGTATTTGCTTTTTGCCCGCTAATAGACTTGCTTATCTTTGTCTTCTCTCTGAGCGGGCTCGGTTGGTACATATCTGGTCTCTCAGACCGGCCACTTGAACACCGTCTCACTTCTTCAATAATTGCCGAACGGCCCAGCTTCTCTTTGGTTATTATTTTCTCGTTCGTTCAGCGTCGTCTCGGTTTTTCACCTGTTTCCATTTTATTGGTTTCCGCCAACTCGATGTTGGACTTTGGTTTATTTTTTTTACCCTTTAGCTTGTTTATTATTTCTTGTTTGTGGAAGTTTCCTCCAAATTTGTCAAAATATTACAGAATTGTCCCCCATCTGCCCCCTCTCCCTCGGCATATTCTCCCACCTTTTTAGCCATCCTCAGCTCTTATATGCCGACGAGCATTTTTTTGGGGGAAACCTTCCTGAATTTCTTTGCTTCTTTGTTTACTCTTCACGTTTTTTTTCTTCTTTTTCTTTTTCTCGTTTCTGCGCAAGTCACCAAACTGAGCTCAATTTGGGCTCAGCTCAGCTCAGCTCAGCAGGGTAGCTAGCGCAGCGCTGTGCGGTGCCGTGCCCTGCCGTGTGGTGCGGTGTGGCGCTGTGCCGTGCTGCGTGCTGTGTTTTCTATTTTGTACATATGTGTTTTCTATTTTGTACATATGTACATGTAAAATTGTGATTTTTTTTGTCCTTCGGGCACATCTTTTCGTGCTCGCACCTTTGTCCCAAACGTCGGGTGGGGTGGGCACAATTCGACCGCCGGGCTCACGTTGTTGAAGGTTTGGGCGCGATCCGTGCTGTGTGTCGCGCATGGCAAGCCTTTTAAACTTTTTTGGCCTTGGGCACACTTGAGGGAAATCCCCGGGTTTCCGAAACATCCCCGGGGATTGGGTTTCTGCATCCCCTATCCCCGCGTACGTGCGTAATTTTTTTTTGCAAACCGGGCTTTTCTGCTCGTAGAGGGTACACGTTTCTTTCCCTCTTTTTGCACAGAGCACCACGCTGCGATCCTGCCGCCCAGCAGCAGTCCAGCCCCCTAGCAGCAGCAGCCTGCAACTGCATGCGCGTGTGGCTGCTGTTGTAGTAGCTGATTATTTGATCGGAGCGTGGCACTTGTCACCCCACCATACCCCATCTTTCTGGTGTGCTGCCGCTTCGGACGCACCTCAACTGCATGTTCATAGATGGCGCCAATTTGGTCTGTAATATAGGAAACTTTTTGATAGTAATTGATACACAAACCCATCCTTACATTTACGTCCAAAGATGCAGTATTTTTCCGTACTGCATACCAGGTGCCAAAGAAAAGGGGTAGTCTATTGTTTTGTGTCGGAGATTTTGCTCACGCCACAGATGACAGGTACTAAACATGAGGACGGCACAACGCTACGTGTACAACCCTACCACACAGCAGCAGTAGTGGGATACATCATGTACATGCGCGTGGCGAGTCCTCGCTATGCTGAGGCGAGTTGCTTTCGTCTCCACGAGGGGACCACTTTGAATAGGGCGACGATCAAAACAATCCAGCGTAGTTTTGCTTGACTATAAAAAGCAAACAGCAGTGGATATAGGCGCTGATGGCACCACGCTACGATCCTGCCGCCCAGCAGCGGTCCAGCCCCCAAGCATCAAAAGCGTGCAACTCTATGCGCGTGTGGCTGCTGTTGTAGAAGCTGCTTCTTTGATCGGTGCGTGCCATTTGTCACCCCACCATCCCCCATATTTCCGCTGTGCTGCCACTTCGTGCGCATCTCCATTGCATGTCCATACTTCGCGCCAATTCGGGCGGTAGTATAGGAAACTTTTTGATGGTAATTTATATACCAACCCATCCTTACATTTACGTCCAAGTAGACAGAGTGTTTTTGCGTACATAACAGAGGGGTAATGTTATGGGTCGGAGATTTTGCTCACACCACAGATGACAGGGACCAGACAACATGAGGACAGCACAACGCTACGTGTACAACCTTGCCGCACAGCAGCAGGAGTAGGATACATCATGTATGTGCGCGTGGCGAGTCCTCGCTATGCTGAGGCGAGTTACTTTCGTCTCCACGAGGAGACGATTTCGAATCGGACGACGATCTGAACAATCCAGCGTATTTTTTCTTGAATCTAAGAAGCAAACAGCAGTGGATATAGGCGCTGATGCTCCATGAGAAAGGGCTTCTCTGTCTCAGCGACAATAGAAGCCCTACAGTTCCTCATTCCGCGCACTCTCTGTGACGAACTGGCGGTGAAGGGGGATGATTGCCCATCCTGGCGTGTATCAGTCGTCGTTAAGTTCAACATCTGGCTCAACGAGACACGAAGAGTACCTATTCTGAAACTGCTGATTTCCATACGAAACAACAGGAAACAAAGAAAAAACATCAAAACCACGATAGAAAGACGGCGAACGGAACAACTGCTGATAGTTTTTTTTGCCGGTTGAAAATCCACCAATTCGTCCCCTTATTTTTCATCACGCAAAATTTACTGCATAAGAGTCGCCCTTATAAAAAGTCCCCATCGTACGAGTACTGGCGCTGGACACGTACGTACTGATGGGATTCCCACGTATTTACGGTTCTCCACCACGACGGCGAGAGAGCGAACCGTACCCGGGAGGGCGCCTCCCCACACTCCGCTTTTCGAGCTGCGGACAAGAACATAGATTTCACCACCACCAGGTACATCTTGTTTGCCCATAGACAGTCAGACGTTGGATGTTTGGGTTTCGTTCTTGCGCCACTCCCTTAGGCATTTCCCGGAGGGGAACCTTGTACAAGGTATCATACGAGGTATCGTACCACGTACCGGTACACCAGGCATGTACGTACTACTACAGTACATACACTCGAAACTCAGCTCCGTGCGATGCCGTGTGTGCTGTGCCCTGCGCTGCGGTGCGGCGCTGTGCCATGCTGCGTGCTGCCGTGTGCTCTCTTTCGTGCATGCAGCAGTACCACGTATCATGCGAAGTACCGGGTACCAGGAATCGGTATGTACGTGTGTACCTGCGGTCCACACCACATGACAGTCCTCGTCTTCATATTTTGCGTTTTCTCTTTTCTTTTTTGAAATTACGCCCATTCTGCCGATCAGAACGTGAAATCGCAAGCAAGCACACAGTAGAGCACAACACAGCACCGCACAACACAATACAGCACAACACAACACAGCACAGCACAAGTACCTCTTGGCATTATCAAGATTCGAGTTGCACCAAATCATTGGCCCCCTTTTTTCTGCCCGTCTGCCCGTTTCACATTTTGTTGTATTCTTCCTCGCGCGAGCGTAGCGGGCGGCGTCAGCCGCCTGCGGAGCGGAGCCCTTGTAGAGTATACGACACCTGATAAGAAACAGCAGTAATACCATCCCAGGCTGGCTTTCTTATTTGGGACAGGGTGCGTTCTATACTAACTTCAGTACAACGGCTCCCGGACTTTTTTTTTTCCATCAAATATCAGTCTGTCTTTCTTTTACAGCAGTACCCTGTTTTTTATTTCTTACTACGAGGTGTCCTCTACTGCTGCTTCGAGCTGGGCCAGCCAAGTCAGTGCCAGAGAAGTAGGTTGCCCATGCCCCGCTTAATTTTACGTATTTGGGCGTGATTTTGCACATGATGTTGATCACGGACCAACCCACAAACTGAAAGCCGGCCGTTTTAGGTTTTTGTGTTTGTCCGAGAAATTTGTTTTGGTCGAAATAACGAAATAACGATCCGAAAAAGTACAAAAGCGACCAGAACTCGTCTTCGTTTTGTTTTTAAAGGCCGGTTTTTCAGTTCGTTTGCACGTGCGGTCTAAATACGAGGTTAAAATATCAAAGCGAAAACCGTAAAATTGAGCGGGGCATCGCAGAAATGCCATTTTCTCCGTTCTTTGTCGAAAACACTTGACTTATATATGGAATCGAGTTTGGTAATATATTTTGATGGGTGGCGAATTGAGCAATGAAGCTCAAATCGATGTTCTTCTAGAGTCTTCGTTCAGCATGGTCTCCACCGAATTTTACCTTCGGGAACGACGATTTTTACACGTATTTAGTGTGGAAAAGTTTGAGCCTTTGAGTTTTCGCGGATATCTCATATATGGGAGAGATCGAGTCGGAAAAAAATCCCTTAGGCCATTTCTTATGCAGTCGGATTCCGCCAGTCGAAAACGGCCCTTTTCGACAGTACTTTTTTCGACTGGATTCTTCTGGTCCTTCTTATCGTCAGTTGAGTTGATTTTTTAGTTTTTGTGCTCTTCCTAGAGGCGGTTGGTGTGAGGGAGTACTGCTGTACAGCAGTCGAAATCGGTTGGCAGCTGTGCTTCGCGCTGTCTCCGCGAGCAACGGCTCGACGAACTCCCAGCGAGTTGGTGGCTTTGGGCTCAGCCAAAAGCCGCCAAAGCTACGTTCGTGGAGTTGCACTCAGCAGAGAGCCGCCAAAGCTACAGCAGGCGCACCCGTTGTTGGCAGAATGGGATCGAGACCGCGCTGCTGGCGAGCGGAACTAAGAATGCGCCACGCTGACTTGCTGCGAGAAGCAACAGCAGGGATAGCCAAGCCAGCGTCAGCGCCTTGTATGATACTGCAGTGTGGTACCTAGTATGGGTGTGTGGCCGTGTGGCCGTGTGAGTGTGTTTGGTGGTGGGATGGGCGATGCGAATCGGTTCAAGAAACACGTGTAAAACTTTTTTCGACTGAGTTTTTCGACTGGAGGATCCGGTCGAAAAAGTCGAGTTTTTCGACTGGATCCGCCAGTCGGAATTCTCAGTCGAAAAAAGTTGAGTCGAAAAAGCTCTTTTTCGACTGCGTCAGAAAGCCCGATTTGGGCTTCAGTCGAAAAAGGCCGTTTTCGACTGACAAATCCGACTGCATAAGAAATGGCCTTAAAATTTACTTTCTTTTTGTGCATGTGCAATGTTCATCTGTCAGGGTCAGCGCTTCCAAACTCAAGTCCTAGCTCGTAAACGCGGTGGCGGTAAAGCTTTCGGAAACATTGCCCGTTACGGGGCTGGCCCAGCTCGTAGCACCAGAGACCATAGGCCCAACACGAAGCCATGAACATCGACGCAACACTGCAAATATGCTCCCAGTGTATTTCGAGCTAAAGTATTTGGTATTGCGAGTGCTCGGAGTATTGCCAGTACTGATGGCCGAAATACTGCGAGTACGGGGAGTATGAGCAGTACAGACTGCCAAAATACTGAGAGTATAATACGAAAAATACAATACTCCGAGTAAAATCAGTACTCGCAGTACAAACATCCGAAATACTGCCAGCATTCAGGACCCACTGCTGGCACGTGCACCACACGTTCTAAGGTGCACACGCCACCGCACACATCATTTCGTTACACTGTCCGCCGAAACACCGACGTGACAGTACTGGCGGAATCAGAAACACAAGTGTCACCCTTCAGCGCTGTTGGTGTTGAACGAAAAATATATACCGTGTGCAGTTGCAGCTGCGTAGCCTGCGAGCATGGCGCTCCTACTGCTGTGCCGATGGAGGAGAGAGCGCCTCTTTTATAGCGATTTCACCAGAGCAACAGCAGCAACAACAGTCTGTCTGTCAGTGGCAGACACAAATGCAGCAACAACCGCAGCCGGAGGTGGAGGCGGAACCTCAGCCTGAGCCCGCACCGCAGCATTAACAGTCGCTGACACGAAAAGGAGCATCAAAAGAAGCACCGGCTCTCCTGCCGACGTTCTTGACCAACGATGCATATATGCTCCCAGAATACTTCATACTCCGAATATTCTTCGAGTTTTCGAAGTGTATATTACTGCGAGTACTCGGGGTATTGCCAGTACTGAAGGCCGGTATACTGAGGGTACTGGGTGTATGGGCAGTGCTGATGGTCGAAATACTGCGATTACTGGGAGTGCGAGCAGTACAAAAAACTACGGAATACAAAGAAGTACCCGCCGTACAAACATCTGAAATACTGCAAGCACTCAAGAGTACCAGCAGTTATGAACCCCGACCTACAGCAGTAGACCCCCCAACCACTTTTAGGTATGTACTCGAATTTAAGTATTCCAGAGTATCGAATCTCAAAATACTTGGAAGAACTTGGAGTACCTACAAACAGCATCAAACCTCGAAATACTTAGAAGCACCGGGAGAATCTGCAGTAGTAACCCCGAAACGCTGCGAGTACCGGTACACGATGTACATTGGGGTGCCCTCTATAGTGCGGTTTGAATAGTGCGGGTGCCTGCTATAGAGGGGGTGAAATCGCTTGGCACAACTTAGATCCCTCAATAGTGCGGCAGCCGCGCTATTCGAGGTATCCCTGTATAGTGCGGGTTCGGTCCCCCTCCAGACCCTCTATAGTGCGGGTACTGACGTTACACCCCCTCAGTGCGGGTCATACCCACCAATTCCCGACACACACGCACACTTGCAGCAGTACCCCTACCGCATAGCAGCAGCAGCATACCCCTACAGTCCACGAGAACGGGAGAGACGTACATGATGCCATGTGCAGCAGGCGAGCTCTGCCTGAACCAGAGCCACACACCAGTAAACCGCATCTGTGGGGGAGTCTAGCATTCTGGGTGTTGAAAGTTGTTTTGAAAAGGTGTTCCTTCGGTTATGTGAACGGGCGTGTTTCGTACTTTGGCATGTTTGGGTTTCATTTTGCAGTCTAGCTCTTGACTCACAAGTGTTATCCTGTGAACAATTTTATGATGACAGGGGGACTCAACGCACAACGGAACAACAACGCGGACTGAGACAGCTTTCGTACTCAGCGTACAATACCTTGCGCAAAATCGTGGATCAAGTATGCTATCATCAGTTCTAGGGTGTGGTTTCGCCGTCGCGCAGTGCTCGCAACATGCTGTTGTGCTCTCGTCTCACCCACGAACGAACGCAGGCTTATTATGTACCCCTCGCTTGTTGTGTACACTACCGCGCCACCTTCATAGGTGTCTCGTTTAATGGCTACACCCTATACTTCATACTACTGATATCGCCAATAGTGCGCCTTCCCGAACTATTCAGGCCCGAATTCATATAGTGCGGGTGCCCGCTATAGTGCGGGTTCTATGGATTGGTACATACCCGCACTATAGAGGGTACCCCACTGTACATAGAATATGTACACGCAGTATTTTACGGTACCCGTGTACCCAGGTACCCGTCAAATTGGCATTACCCGCGGGTAGGGTAGGGTCCGGGTTCCAAAATTTAAAATTTGACAATTTGGCGGGTATCCGCTTCTGGCAGGTACCCGCAGGGTCCCACCTACTTCGAAGTACTTCGAAGTACGTACAGTATTTTTTTCTGCGAATCTTACTCCCCGTTACTGGGAGCATCCGTGCAACACTTGTTGAACTGCCTCGCTCTCAAGCCGTTTTTATTTTTTACCCCGTTCGCATCCTGTATGCGTTCGTAGTCTAGACTACAGGCTTCTGGTCTACCTGGTAGACTTCATGAGTACTCGTACCGCTGCAGGTGTCTGTACACGATGTAGAGCTGTTGATGTAGCACCAAAGACAAGCCGCCCAACACAAAACCATGAACACCGACGCAATGATGACTGACCTGCCTCGCTCTCATGGCGATCCTGGATGTAGTTTTCCATGAAGCAATTGAAAGGCCGTTCCTCCTCGGGAAGCACAGCAGCGTTGCCTCCTTCACCAACCACCCCATCAGCGTCCTCGAGAAAGATACCAACGCTGCCTCCACGACCAAGTTCGATTTTAACACCATTTGGCATCGTGGGTCGCAGGTGCAGTGGATTAGATCCTCGAATCGCCGGTCCTACACAAGTGCTCACGTTACCGAGTTACTGCTGCACACTATACGCGCTATGCAAGACCACCTCCTGGAGCACAAGAAGGAGCATGCGAGATGTGAGCAGGTGGAGTGTGGGAAGACGAGCATGTTGCATGTTCAACGTGTTCTAAGTGAGGGTTTCTTGATTTCTTTGCGTGCTTTATTTCATCAGGGCTCAGGGGTCAGGGGCCAGTGAGGGCAACAAACAACCGACACCAGGGACGCAACTTTCACTATACAAACAGCGCCAAATATGAGCGAGCATCCGTGCGCAAAATCCCACAAAGGAATCAACACAGAACAGGCCAGCAGGGCTACACGGGGCCATATCTGCATCGCCCCGACCTTCGACTGAAACAACCCAGAAATAACCCCAAAACATATTCAAGGAAACCCTCACTATGCCAGTCCACCCAGGGGTGCAAACTCGCATGCTGCACACATGCGCTCTCAACTCTCAACTCTTAGCTCAGTTGTGCAAAACGGATTCTTCCTGTAGTGTGGTGTGCATAACTTGATGGCGTGAGGACTGACCCTGTTTCAGAAGACGCCTGGTCGGATACAGTGGCAGAGGCGATTCGAGCGCAAAACAAAAATTCAAAATGGGGTCGAGAGTGAAAATCGAGTGCGACGACGAAGGTGATGGTGGAAGCGGCGAGATCTCTCGGCAGACGCTAGAGGATGCTGCTGCTGCTGCTACTGAAGTGACGGATGCGGGAAGCGAGGCTGCCGTGCTTTCGGGGGAAAAACGGCCGGCTTTTTGCTCTGTGGACGATGATCAAGGGGCAAGTCATGGGAGCGAGGCAGGTTAGGTCATGACTTCGTGCCATGTTGGCCCAATGCTCGTATACGTATCGGAGCGCGGGGCGATTTTATGTACTGGTGTAGGCTGGTCTTAGGGCCGGTACAAACGGAGGAAAACAAAACCTGGAAACCAAACCTATTGTGTAAACTTAATGGATGCGTCTTTTTTTGGGCGTCGGAGATCCCTAGTAAAGCCATCTCTTATAGTAGCGTATCCGAAACAGAAAATGAACGTTTCCGGATCTCAAATCCTGTTTGGCCATCCTAAACCATTTCTTATGCAGTCGGATTCCGCCAGTCGAAAACGGCCCTTCTCGACTGGATTCTACTGGTCCTTCTTCTTATCGTCAGTCGAGTCGATTTTATAGTTTTTATGCTCTTCCTAGAGGCGGTTGGTTTGCGGGAGTACTGCTGTACAGCAGTCGAAATCGGTTGGCAGCTCTGTGCTTCGCGCTTTTTTCGCGAGCAACGGCTCGACGAACCCTCGTCCCAGCGAGTTGGTGGCTTTGGGCTTAGCCGAAAGCCGCCAAAGCTACGTTCGTGAAGTTGCACTCAGCAGAGAGCCGCCAAAGCTACAGCAGGCGCAGCCGTTGTTGGCAGCATGGGATCGAGACCGCGCCCTGCTGCCGTCGTGTGATACACGCTGCTGGCGAGCAAAACTAGGAGTGCGCCACGCTGACTTGCTGCGAGAAGCAACAGCTGGGATAGCCAAGCCAGCGTCAGCGCCTTGTATGATACTGCAATGTGGTACCTGGTATGGGTGTGTGTTTGGTGGTGGAATGAGCGATGCGATCGGTTCAAAAAACGCGTGAAGAACGTTTTCGACTGAGTTTTTCGACTGGAGGATCCAGTCAAAAATGTCGAGTTTTTCGACTGGATCCGCCAGTCGGAATTCTCAGTCGAAAAAAGTTGAGTCGAAAAAGCCCTTTTTCGACTGCGTCAGAAAGCCCGATTTGGGCTTGAGTCGAACAAGGCCGTTTTCGACTGGAGTTTTTTTCGACTGGATTCCTCTGATCCTTTTTCTTGTCGTCAGTCGAGTCGATTTTATAGTTTTTGTGCTCTTCCTAGAGGTGGTTTGTGTGAGGGAGTACTGCTGTGTGGCAGTCGAAATCGGTTGGCAGCTGTGCTTCGCGCGTTCTTCGCTAGCAACGCGTGCTTCACGCGCGACGAACCTTCGGCCAAGCGCGTTGGTGGCGTTGGGCTTAGCCGAAAGCCGCCAAAGCTACGGTCGTGGCGTTGCACTCAGCCGAGAGCCGGCAAAGCTACAGCAGGCGTAGCCGTTGTTGGCAAAATGGCATCGATAGCACGCGCTACTGTTTGCTGTCGTGTGATACATGCTGCTGGCGAGCGGAGCTAGGAGTGCGCCACGCTGACTTGCGGCGAGAAGCAACGGCAGGGATAGCCAAGGCAGCGTCGGCGCTGTTGTATGATACTGCTGTGTGGTACCTGGTATGGGTGTGTGGGCGTGTAGGTGTTTGTTTTGTGGTGAGATGAGCGATGCGATAGGTCCAAAACACAGGTGTAAAACTTTTTCGGCTGAGTTTTTCGAGTGACAGATCCAGTCGAAAAACTTTTTTTCGACTAGATCCCTCAGTCTGAAAACTCAGTCGAAAGTCGAAAAAGGCCGTTTTCGACTGACAAATCCGACTGTGTAAGAAATGGCCTTAAAGACCCGAAAATGGCGATTTTTTCAGGCTTTCATTTTCATCTATCGTTTTCGGATGGGCCTCGAGCAGAAAACAGAGGTCCAATTTCTGATGAAACCCCAATCCGAAAATGGCATCCTATGAGGAAGTAGACTAAAAATGTCAGAGAAAACCAATCTCACCACAATCCGGATTTGGTTTTACACATGTCATGGAAGGCAACAAGCGTGGTAACAAGTCGAAAACAGAGTAGTAGTACTGCTGTATAGTAGCAGTAGTACAAGACACAAGACACGCATCAGACAAATCGATCTGTCTGCTGAGCAAGCAACACGGAGCATAGGCGTACTCACGAGTGTTGCTGCTACTGTTTCCCGTAATCCGCTGGCACATACCTCGGGCCTCACTGGGAGCCAATGGGATCGGAGAGTGATGGTGACGACTACGAGAGCCTTGCCACTCTCCTCGCAGTTGCGATTAAACCATGTGCCAAACACACGACACACACTACTACTACGTACTCGTATTTGTCGGGGACGAGGACAGCCAGCCACCGTCTGCAACATATGTCGTTGATGCACGAGATCGACGGGAGCGAGGGGAAAGACAACCCTCGTCGCGTGAAGCGCACACGGCGTGTTTTCCCTCGCCCCACCTACATAGAAAGCTTAATTTGCGTGTGCGCTGAGATGCTCTGGTGCGGCGAACTGCGAGTATGTACGTGGTCGAGAAATCACCGTTGTCGATTATTTTTCGCTAGAACTTTGTTAAAAAAACAATCTGTAAATTCTGGTTTCGTTATACTGTTTGTCGATCCGATTCTGCCCGTCTGATTCTGCCATCCGAAAATCATGCTCATTTTCTGTTTCGGATACACCATTTTAACCCTTCTGGGACTCCAAGGGGGTTTTTGTGTTAATAAAAAATGATCAATTTTCGTATTTTTCACTGGACAGACCGGTTTGTTCTGCCCAGGGATTAAAAAATGCATTCCCGGACTTGAACGCAGGGCGTTGTATAGCACAGCCACGCACGCACGCACACACGCACACCTGGCAACACCCCTGGGCTCGGCCTACAGGGGTACGCCGGTAGGCGCATGAAGCCTGCACGCCGCCTGGGGTCCTCAGCTGTGAGATCTTACGCCTTCCCAAGCCCGCGGCTGTCTGGGGCGTTTTCAGATAAGTACAGAAGTACGCTATTCCCGCGGGGGCACTTCACGCTGATTTAGTGATCATTTTTTGTGATCATTTTTACATACTGAATTTTGACTGCTCTCAGGGCGTGGGACCACCTGACCAGGGTGAAAATTGCATTGAGCGAACAATAGCGGTGATGTTCTGAGGGCCGAGGGACCTTTCTAGTGTAAGGACAGACGTCCCCAGCGTGTTACCGGGAGGCGACACGGCCGCGGTGCGAGTTTAGCTGAGGGCTGCACTTCTACGCAAGAAGTCTATTTTTGGGCAAAGAAACACGCCGCGTCTGCTGCGCGGACCGAACTTTTTTGTGACAGTCTCGGCGCGCGCGCGAGCTGCTCGACTAGCGGGCTGCGAAGAGCCTAGTCCCAGAGGGGTTAAAAGATGGCCTTACTATGTTGTATAGTCCGTCCGGGCAAATTTAATGATGTTTTTCCCAAATCGCTTGGGAATTAATTCCGTTTGACTGACGTACCACCTGGCCCTAATCAAAACACCGCTGGAAAATCCTGTTCCGGAGGTTTCGATCGGAGCAGATTTTTTTTCGCGATCGGCGAGAAAATCGCGATTTCGTCCAGATCTTGGGTGTCTTACATTACTGTGGTTTTCACACCCATTGAACTAACCCTAGCCCCAACCCTAACCCTAACCCTAACCCATACGAAGTACTATATACCGATGACTGCCTTATGACCTCAACCCCAACCCTAACCCTAACCCATACGAAGTACTGTATACCGATGACTGCCCCCTTATGACCTCGTAATGACGTCACTGGGGTGGAATGGTTGAAAAAAGACAATAATGTGTATCGCTGCAGATTTTGCGAGATTTTCCATAGTTTTATTTGGTCGAGTGTGAGGTCCTTTTTTTTTTGACGCCGGTTTTAAACAGATCTCACCGAGGCGCTCACGATAACGGATGCAATTTCTGGATTCGCTGGTTACTTATCAAGAAAAAGAGCATAACAGGTCCTCCAGACAGCGCGCAGTGTATGTTTTTTTGGGGAAGTATTGGACCGATAGATCGTGAAAACTCCTTTGATTCGGGCGAATTGGACCTTCACCCTGGCCCGTGTTTTTTGTTTTTTGAAGAAAAAAATATGTAAGCGAGATATCGCCCGCCAAAGTTTCCGCCGGTGTACACTGTACACACACCGCAACACACAGGGAGGCGGTATTTGTTGGTATTTCTTGGTGTCTATCTGTTGTTGGTGGTAATGATGTAGCGCATCTGCATGTGATTACGGGGCGACAGTGTACGATTTCGGAGTAAATTTGTCAAATTCGACGCAATTATGTGCCGTTTCGGGGTAATTTCGGGGTAGTTTTGCCAAAAAGTGGCCAAGTTCGGGGTAGTTTTTTTTCACCGGATTTTGATTCCTATCGACCCCGCGATTCATGCAAACTTTGTTTCACGAGGCAACTCTCAAAATTGAGCGAGAACAAGTGGGGGTCATGCCGTCATGAAAAATTGTCCGGACGGACCATAGCGCTGTTGATTCTGGTATGAGCAGGGCGAACACCGTTCTACATCCTTCATGAGGGCAAAAAAAACACCACGTGACACGCGCGATCGAAGCATTACACGCAGCTTGCAAAGAGGAGCTTCTACGATATTTGAATTCTCGATCTCAGGCTGTTTCCTATTCGGTCCGATCTCGAGGATCATTTTTTATTCGGGACCGATTTTCTCCAAACTCGGGGGGCACATACAACCAAATTGGCGGCTTTGGGAAGATATCTTCGAATGTTTATATTACAGAAATCCATTGTTAACCCGTTTAGCGTTGCACTCCCGACATAGGGACAAAACACTTGGAGTTAGACTAGGATCATGTTAGGAGTTGGAAACGGATGCAATCATTCACAAAAAGGAAAGCATCGCCACCTCTCCTCCGCTACGACTGTTCGATTGAGGCTCTGTATACCTGGTAAGACCGGCCAACAAAATATACTTGAGTCAAACCCCCCCTTTTTTTTTGTTCATCCTGCTAACAGTGCATCTCCGTAATATAGACGCATCGTTTGGCGTTTGCATTCTCACCGTTGTCGAGAAAACCACGTTTGATTTTCAACCGATGGGAATGAGTTATCTTTTGCGTGTTATACATCACGGTAGGCTGGTATGGATCGAAACCCAGGGACAAACAGCCAGCCCAAGAGGTCGCCAGCACTTCCTGTTCGACGGACTTGCGTAGGGGAGTGAAGGAAGGCCGCTGGATTGGTATTTGGCTGGAGCACCAGCCCCGACAAGAAGCCCCAACTCCCGGCACGCTCGCTTCGCGAACACGTACCCGACAGATCACGATCTAGATAATGTAGATCCTATACCTTATGGCATGGTATGTTGTGCTGGATCTGTGTATTCGTACAGATCCAATCTAGGAATCACATGCTATTAATAGATGATACAGATCACCCGGTTTTCACCCGGCAACATGATCTATGGACCACGCAGATCATGCAGACTGGGGATCTGTCTTCCCTGAAGCACACAGATCATGAATAGATCAATAGGGATCTGATCTGTTCGATGAGTGCACCGTTCTCACCACCGAGGCGTGCTGTGGTAGGGGGTTGGGGGTTTTGAGCCCAAGTATGTATTGCTGATCAGACGGAGGATCTTCAGCTGAGGAGCTACCCAATGCCTTTGGACCCGATGCGTTACCATAAAATCCCGTTAGATACCGTAGCTCATGGTTAGTTCATCGGGCTTTAGCTTAATGCTTTCGTTTCGTTAAATCAGTTGTTGGATGAGGTATGGAGATCCTGAAGTAAGGGACCTCAAATATGTTTAGGTGCTACACAGACCGTATCAAGCATTTAACATAATCACGTTTGCGGTCTACACCGGGGTGTCCGCCGGCACTAGCTACATTGCGCGGTGTGTGCCTTTAGGAGCAAGGATCCCGATATAAAGGCACTGCTGTCTAGTCCCCCAAGATGCGACAGCGCCTCCTCCGGGCCTCGACATCGAGTAAGAAGTTTTTTCGATGATATACCCACGTATTGATCTGAGAAACCACCCTCGGGTGATAAGCATTCATTATGGTAGTGGTTTGCCTTTTATATAGCACGGGGTGGGTTCCTTTTGTAGGGTGGTATTTTAAAACAGGAAGGTATCTTAGATCAACGGTGAAAACGACGTGTTCGATTGTTTTCAGGAGCAGAAGGAACGGCAGGACCAACCCAGTTGAAGGGACGCACAAGCTCCATGTCTCCATTGGCATCGAACTCTCAGCAGGGGGTGCTCGTGCGGATTTGAGCGACGATAGTGCGTCGATTGAGCGGGTGCAACCTTCCGTACTTCGGACAGATCACGATCTAGATAATGTAGATCCTACGCCTGTCAATATGATATGTATGTTTCCCCCCCCTCGATGCGGGTTGTATGTTTCCGTGCGCAGAACAAGGCTGAACGTCTTAGTCCTGCTGACCCTGACATCAGCAGGGAGTCACCGACCTGTATGTATCCTTCACGAGGGTATACACACCCCGTAACACGCACGATCGAAGTATCACACGCAGGTTGCAAAGATGAGGTTTGATCAAAATCCTATTTGGTCGATCTCACAACTGAAGTGTATTTTTTCATTTTGTAAATATGATGTGGCTGTGCAGGATTCGCAACGAGATTGCGTCTGGTTGAGTGGATGCAGCTTTCCAAGCATCAGACAGATCACGATCTAGCTCATCACGATCTAGCTCATGCACGATCTAGCTCATGCACGATCTAGATAGTCAAAATCCTACATCTGTCTATATGGATGTTGTGCAGGATCGGAGCAAGTACAGATCCAACCTAGGAAATAAGTTGCTAGATCACACGGCTCCCAAACGGTAGCTCCTTTATTCCCCACGTGTCATGAACATCTTGGCGCTTGCAGTGTTTTGAGAGTGCTTCGCCCTGTCCGAAAAGCAGGCCTCCAGGTCGGAGCCGGGCAGTGGTGCACGATTTAGATCTAAATAATCTAGATCCTATAGCTGTCGATATGATATGTTGTGCAGGATCTGTGCTGTACAGACCCAACCCAGGAAATTTTGCTGCTAGATCGCAGATCAGACGGCTCCTAAAAGGGCAGCACCTTTACTGCCCACGTCTCATGAACATGTTGGCGCTTTAAGTGTTTTGAGGGCACTTCGTTCAGTCCGAAAAGCAGGCCTCCACGTCGGAGCTGGACAGTGGTGCTGTTGGTTCAAGAAAGGCATCTGGCTGGAGACCCACGAGGCGCTCGTAGGTCCAAAGACACAGGTAGGATATATGCAGGCTGAGGGTTTAGAGAAAAAAATGATTCAAACAAGGACACAGGTAGGATATATGCAGGCTGATAGTCTAGAGCAAAATTCGACGAAAAAATACACAGCTAGCATGCACGTAGGCTGGCAGTGTAAAGCAAAATTCAATGAAAATCGACATGCTTTGGGAATGCTGAGTTTTCTGCGCGATATGCTCAGGCTGGTAGTAAGGAGCAAAATTCGATGAAAATAGGCAAGCAGTGGGAATGCTGAACCCTCTACGCAATAGTAGTGAAGGCGCTTGCCGAGGGGAGCAGGGATAGACATATAATGTAGAGTGAACTTCGATGACAATCGACAAACAGTGGGGAGGCTGAACGCTCTGTGCGATAATAGTGAAGGCATGTACCGGGGGGAAGAACGTGTGATGACCACGGCTTGTCCAGGAGGTAGGACGTAAAAGTGAGGTTAAAGTATGTTCAGCATGTAGTTTTGCGTATTAGGGCCCTTGGTTAAAGTGTGCGAAAATAGATGTACTTGAGGGTAGCGCCCCATGTACATGGAGAGTTTTCTGTGCGGCCGTGAATCGCTTGACAAATAATCGAGTAGATCCATTTATAAGGGCCTCTATCGTATTACATGGTAAACGCGCACGCGAGTGTAGCTGTCGATGCAAACATGATTAAGAGCTGGGGAATTCTTATGGTACGTCCCTGATGCGTACGTATGCTGATTTCTGAGTTCAATTTCATTTCTTGTCTGATACTACTTAGTTCAGCTACGATCGTATTGTTGTATTTGGTTATTTTCGTTCAATGTTCTTCCACTTCAAGGGTTATTGGAACCTGTCTTGTGGCCGCGGACCAGATTGCGACGACGAATTCGTGTGACATTTACAACAGCAACAACTCGTGTGCGTACGTTCGTTACCCACGCTATGTAGGGCGTATGTAGGGCGTGATGGGTGCGCTGTTGACAACGGTTTGCAATGCTTCTTTGTGTGCCGTGGGACTTGCCGTGAGATTTTGTGGCACCCGTGGGATCCCATGGTACACTCATGGGGTCCCGCGGGATCCCATACTCTCACAGGATCCCACCAAACAACAAACGGTAACCAGGTCGCCTACAAGTTGTCGAACGACGTCCAGCTCGAACACGTAAAGCCCGGAGTACCGTTGCATCGTTCCGCCGTCGCTTTATTTCGTGCATAGCTTCCGGATCAATGAAGTATCTATGCTACGGTTACGCGGAGGACCACCTCGGGCTAATTCCGACGTACGCATGTAATCAACGCGACACCTCGTGGCAGAGAGTAGGTACCCCGGTAAATAAACGCTACACATATCAATGAAGTCTCTCTGCTGCGGCTAGGCAGAGAACCATCTCGGGCTAATTCCCGACGTACGCATGTAATCAACGCGACACCTCGTGGCAGAGAGTAGTTACCCCGGTAAATAAACGCTGCACATATTTCTTGTTACAACAGGAGGCTGTCTCCACCCCGGGGGGCGCACTTCATGCGTCCCCGCCTTTTGGCTCCAAGATAACAAACCCCTTGGGATGAATATTCCGGACCGGTTTTCCCCAAACCTAGAGGGGCACACACAACGAAGATGGTAGCCATTGGCAAGAGCTCGCCGAGATCCTTCCAAAAAGGCATCGCTCTGCGCTTGCACTCTCCCCGTTGTCGAGCAAATCAGCCATTGAAAATCGTTCGACGGGGTTGGGTTCTCTTACCGGTTACGCGGTATGTAACCAGCCGACAGTCGACATGAAGTCCGGGATAGGTCAAACCTTCTCGGGTTTCTGCTAAGGTCACCAGTGAAACATGCTGCCGTTGATTTTATGGCCGTGATGCTATCGAATTTGCGGTGTATGGTGTATGTTTTGGTCATGTTCGTTTGCGTTTATCTAGGTTTCCCTGCGGGCTCTCGTGCGCGTGCCGCAAGTTGTTCACGTGCTGCCCCTTTTGTTCATGTATAAGTTGCCACAATTGCCCACATCTAAGTTTCTCCGCTTTTTAGGGCTTTTCACGGGTCGGCTCACATGTCGCGGATTGGGTTGGATCGGGATGACCCGACCCGACCTGACCCGTGGGATTTGAAAGTCTACTGACTCGACCCGACCCGACCCGACCCGAGCCGTTAAATTTTACTGACTCGACCCGACTCGACTCGCGAGAGTTTGAAAACCTCCTGAAACGATCCGCTGGTCGGGTCATGACCCGCGACAAGCCCTGATGCCTTTCAATGGGCGTTACCGTGTAGGTACGCAATTCTACCCGAACGGTGATGATCACTCCGGCACATAACGTGGGCAGCACGAACACCAACATACGTTTCTCATAGCCATTTCACCACGGGTTTTAGTTGGTCATGACCCGTCTCGCGAGTCGGGTCAGGAGGCTCCAAATCTCGAGGGGGAAATCGGGTCGGATCAGGACGCGTTCGAAATGTCGGGTATGGTCGGGTCAGGAATTTGTCAAACTTCTCGGGTCGGGTCGGGTCGGGTCAGGTTGACCCGATCCGCGAGAAGAACTCGACCCGTGAAAAGCCCGGCGGCATTTAACCCGTTTGGAACTCCGCCCACTCTTTTGAGGACAGGTTGCTTTCATTTTTGTGTGGAATGCCTTTTGCAGTATCACTGTAAGAGAGTTAAAGTGATGTTGAGTTGACCCTAGTTACGCTGTTTTCGTTGCCGCCCCCCCTCTCCATGCCTTCCTTTTTTTTGGTAAGAGCACAGCGTCCTCGACATGCAAAGCGTTTGCGGTGTTCACCCTCAACGCGACCCCTCGATATAAGTCGATTTTACTGTTTGAGGCATTCCTAGAGAATGAAAAAGATGCCATGAATCGTGACCCAAACTACGTGGTTGTTTTATCGAAGTGTGATATTTGTCACGAATTGTGTAAAGGTGTGTTTGTTTTGAAAAATTCCGTAACAAATTGATGTGAGGATTCATGCAAAAAATCGTGTTTTTTTTTAACGGGAAATTTTGAAGTTTATAATGATGACTTGTTGTCACGAATCGCGTTTTTTTACGCTCGTTACGAAGACCTTACAAAGAATACCGTTAGCCGCCAACATTGACAATAGTTGAATTGTGTTCGTTGCCCCTTCACCCCGTTTTTTACTCAGGAGAGAGTGACATCTTCGACATGCAGAACGTCCGTGGCTTTAGAAGCTCCGTTTTTTGTGGAGCCCATCGGCGTGCTCCTCCAGAAGAGTACATGGGCGGAAGCTAACTTCGACAACCCCGCTTCGTCACAACTCCCCTGCAGGACAACAAAGAAAAAGGGGAGCGGTGGCGAATACGGTTGCGCGAAGAAGACGAGCGCGGCTTTGCATTGGCCAATGAGATTGATCGGGAGTCGGAGGCGAATTAGCTTCGTCGGGCCGAGAAGGTGAAACGCGCTGAAGCACGCCGGAAGAAGCATACGAAAGAGCTCATCGATATATACCTCCCCATGGTGCGATCAGAGTTGGCGTCTTACCGTTCGGCGGGTGAGGACGAGGCATGACAAGCCCAGGAAGCTCAAAACCTCGATCACTCCCGCGCTGCGTATGCGAGGGGAAACGCACTGACGAGGTGCAAAGAGCTGTACATCAATACACGCCAGATGCTTGTGGAAGAGAAGAATGCGGGCGTCCCCGACGTCCCATTCATCAAAGCGCTAGAATGCGAATTGGCGCAATTACGCTCGGGTATGGATGCGGATGCCTGAGTTTGGGGGCGGCTGGACTTGTTCTCTTTAAACAGGGGTCCCGTCCCGGCTGTGTGAAGAATGATGCATCTCATCCTTTAGCGCTGCGCTGTACTGTAATTTTCTTTGTTGTTGGGGTTTAAGGTGTACTGGAGGTGGCCTAAAATTTCGGAGGATACAAAACAGGGCACCGACATCTACGCTATATTGTCGGAGGGCAAAAAACAACAGTGATAAGGAACAAGAATGCTGAGTCAGGCTGAATTTCTTGCTTGAGAACGGGGTCGTTCTACACTAGCTTCAGCATGACGGTTCCCGATTTTTAGTTATTTTCGTGTCAACCTCAGGCTACCTTTCTTAGCACTCGTTTTCTTAGTAGTTGTCATGGCTGCAATGGACAGCAGTATCTTTGGTGGTGATTATTTGCTTCTGCTGAAGTTGAACACTCGACACATGGGACAAATCAGATCACAACAAAACAAAAATATATATATATATATATATTTACAGTAGGACCCGTCCCAATAAAAAACTCACCCACGTAGTATATTACAAGTACCAACAACGCAGCTTGTAAAAATGATTATTGACCCGAAATTCGTCGAACTCACAGCTGACGTCCTGAAAATATTTTTATAAAATCAGATCCCTGTCAGTGATCTATATAATCTATGTCATGCAGGGCAGATAGATCCGTGGTCTATATGATCTGTATTGGCTATAGGTCATGTTGCCGGGTAAGAG
The DNA here is from genome assembly GCA_012845835.1 of Undaria pinnatifida. Lineage (NCBI taxonomy): Eukaryota > Phaeophyceae > Laminariales > Alariaceae > Undaria > Undaria pinnatifida. The sequence goes on along the minus strand of JABAKD010000024.1, from coordinate 2,602,441 downwards.
CCGGGTCGTCTGGATGATCTAGCACATGTTTCCCGGCCTGGGTCAAACCTGCATTATTCAGATCCTGCACAGCATAACATCGCGACACATATGGGGTATAAATGATCTACAGTGCAGTAGATCGTCATCTGTCCGGTGTGTGGAAGATTCGACGTAATAGGCACGAGACTGACGGTGGTTACACTTTTGAGCTTGCGCCAGTCGGCCTTGCCTCGGGCATGTGAAATTCATCGGTGCTCGGGACAGGGGGAAAATATGTGGCTCTTTGTCGACGATGATATCATGCTATTAATGCGTTTGTATTTTATACAATTATTCTAACAACGTCAGCCGTGAGTTCGACAAATTCGGGGTTGATACTCATCTTTGCAAGCTGCGCGATACACGGGCCGCTCGTTTTAAGTTGTTATGATTCATCATTGTGTTTTATACGGTTACTTTGCCTTCGCAGTACACGTTAGCCGAAACATTGAGCGGTAATACTTGTCTGTTGGCTTGGAGAGCTGGATGGCATTTACTTTTGCACGGTATCGCTGAGCACACTCACGGGTGCACATTGTTTAGGCGTGGGGGCCAGGAGAAGAGTTGGCTGCTTTTCGAAGACCACTTTTTGTGGTACGTTAAGTTGCCTTCGCAGAATATTGGTTTTGAGGCGGTAATAGATGGATATTTTTTTTACGGTGTCCTCTTCCAGGTACCTTTTGGGTTTGTTGCTAAGGCGTGGGAAACTTGCATTTAGTAGTAGAAGGGTAGGCTGTTTATTACCGCCGTTTGTTTTTGCTGTTGTGGAGTACCTGGTATTCTGTTTTCGCGATCTGTTGATGAAAAATGTGTAAAAAAATAGTAGTTGGATGGCGTTTTTTGCAGCGTATCGTCGAACTTAGTGGTACATTGTTGAGGGCGTAAATATTTTAAAAAATGGCCGTCTATTCATTGAAGACAAAGCTATTATACGGCCGTTTGTCTTCGCAGCATGTTGGTATGGAGGCGTTATTAACTGGATTGCGTGATTTTTGTGCGGTATCGTCGAGCTTGCTGGTACATGGCTGGGTCAGTAGCTGGACCGGTGTTTTTTATACCGGTGGTGTCAAGTTTTTTTGTACATCGTTGAGGTGTGGAGTTCGGAGGCGAGTTGTCTGTTTTTCGAAGAAATTAGTCTTCGCAGTAGGTTCATATTGCGGCGTTAGTATTTGGGTGACGCTAATGTTGTATGGTATCGTCGAGGTTTTTTACTAGACATTGTTGGGTTGGTAGTTGGACGGGTTTTTTGTTGCCGGCGATGTCGGGCGTACGGATACATTGTTGAGATGTCGGGATTTGGAGACGAGTTTGCTGTTTTTCGTTTTGGAAGAATTTTGGTTTTGAGGTGTGGCTTTGTTTTCGCAGTTGGTTAGTATTTGCACGCCGTTGGTAGTTGGGTGGCGCTAATTTTGTACGGTATTGTCGGGCTTACTGGTATGTTATTTCGACGAGGGGACTTGGAGAAGGGTTGGCTGTCTACCGAAGACGGTTCTTTGTTTAGCTTTTACTTCGTAGCATGTTAGTAATGAGGCGTTAGCTGATGCGTGGCTTTTTTTTGCCGCATGGTCTAGCTTTTTGGTACATGGTTGGGGCGTGGGAGCCTATAGAACGGTCTTCTGTTTATCGAAGATTGCTTTTTCGTTGTGCGATAGCCTTGTCTTCGCAGAATGTTGATAATGGAGTGTTTAATAGTTGCGTTGACCGTTCGCCTAGGGCGCGTGTCATTTAGGGCTTGGAAGCCTAGCGGTATAGTAGAAACCCCCTTCGTTTTTTTGGCCGACATTGGCCTTTCTGATCGGTCTCGTCGCTTTTAGACCTATTGGGACTCAGGTATACCAGGTGCTTCCTCTGCCCTACAAGTGAAGTAATCTATTGCGCGCAGATCGTACGGCGGTCGTAGCGACATAATCGGCATCGTAGGAAACATCAGCTAAAGAAGAATCGATAGAAAACGAAAAACAAAACTGTCTAAAACCGCCCAATTTTTTCAAACATTTTGGGGAAAAGGGTTTTGTTTTGAGCCGACTCGTTTATTTTACCCCGTTTATTGGGCGAAATACGACCATTTTTGAAAAGACTGGACTTCGTTCGGCCGTTTGCCCACCTGGCGGATATAACGAACGTTTTGTTTTTTTTAACCTCTAAATCACCCAAGATTTCAACTGCAGAAACAGAGAAAGCATCGCGCACGGTCAAGAGCCTCTGCGAACATAGATGACTTTACTTGTTGGGCAAATGAAGTAGCGACCTGAAAAAAAGCGAGCAAGAGATTTGTATCACCCATATCGAACAAGCGTGCAGCTAGCTGTGCGATTGTCATCATGCTTCCGCGTGCGTCGCTCGAGAGTTATCCCGCGGTAGGGTCGCACTCTTTTTGGGTTAACTAATGTTTTCTGACCGGTTGAGGTCCTGACGTGTGGAACTATGGGTGAGTATGATAGTTTTACGGGTATGTTTGTTTTAGAACTAGCGCATGGATTTGTTGGTCGGGTTGCGCGAACGCGTGTCTTCCAAGTCGTGCTTCGGGTGAGATGTTGAGCTCCTCATGTTAGGATCTCAGAAACTTCTTAGAATCTGCTGCAACGCTAGGTTGGCATGACTCGCGTGCGGCTCCTTACATTGCATTTGGGACACGCAATACCCTCAGCAATCCGGGCTGCTTCTTGCGGCCGGGGCGGTAAATCGTCAGTGTTCCCGGTATGTTTCCCCTCTGGTGTCCCAAAGGGCTTTGTGGTGTTAATGTTGACCCCGCGTCCATGAAGAAATTGTAAATGTGTCACATATGTATCGGCAGGAGGATCACGAATGGCTGCTTTATGTTGACTTGAAGCTGGCGCGAGCGAAGAAAACACAGCAACAACAGCAAATTGGAGATTCTGCCGATAGTATAAATTGGTTGTTTTGGGAGAAACTGGTTAATTCACACTAATTCAAGACATTGATTATTTATTTTCCACATCGAAGGGGGACGACACTGGCCGCGCATATCTACGCGCTTGTTCACAAATGCATCCGCCCCGTATAATCGTGTTGGCTGCGTGTCGATCGTGAGCCCTTTCCAAATCAAAACACGGACAGCGCAAACAATCATTGGAACTAAATCGTGTGTGTCTAAGAGCCATTGTTGCTGGCAAAAAAGGGAACGTCAAGCGGGGGGGAGGTGAATTTTCATTAAATCATAATATCAGGACAGTTTTGTTTTTTCCGCATCCAAGATATTGAGTGAATGGTACTCTGGTCACAGGCCTGGCTAAGGTCAACATCGGATTGCTGAGAGGAAGCTTGGTATCTCCCTAGATAGGGTAACCGTGCGGGGCAACTCGTCGACGGCGTTGGACATGCGACAGCTCAGAAGCGCCGTCCAGGTGTTACTCAACCCTGAGAAAATGCAGACATAAACAGGAAACGGTAGTGCTCAGTAACTACGGACCCTTTTAAACCTGGGCTTAGGGCACAAACTACTTGGAAACAGTCCGGGACAACTTTTGCAGCATTTAAAGACAATCCTGGACCCTTAGAAATGCCCGGGGACGTCCAAGACATCATGGATGATGCATCGAGCTTGATGTGAGGTCACCTAGGCAGCCAATGCAACAAAAAAAAGTCTATGTCGCGTTTCGTTACCGCAATGGCTGTTGTGTTTTCGCGTCTATTATCATATTACCGTGACAAAGAACATCCTATTGCCGCAACTACGGCCACACCTCCGCTGTTTTTACCGCGTTTGTCGTCATGTTGCCGTGATGATTAACGTCCCGTTGCCGCAATTACCGCCACATGTCCGCTGTTTTCCTCGTATTACGGCGTTTACGGGTGTAACTCCCATCGTTACCACCTTTTTTCGTTACTCTTCTGACCGTTCTTACCGAGGCGTCTCGTTACCGGACACGGTTATCGTCCACTTACCACCGTCTTCCATTACAAACCCGACCTGACCATTCTCGAAGTGTTTCGATACCGATCGTTCCATTACCGCGGCGCTCCATGGCCGGCCCGAGCTTTACCGAGTTGTGCCTCGTAACCGAATCGAACGTCTAGTTACTGCCGTTTTTTTGCATTACCGACCCGCCCACTCCCAAGGTGTCTCGTTATCGAGCACAATTTAACAAATATTCCCAGCGTCCCCCAAAAGTTAAGCCTTGGGCTCTTATTGGCTTGTTTCTTATTCGTGCGCCTGTACTGCTGTGTATACTGACAACGTCTGCTTTGAACCACACGCCGGCACACGCACACCAACAACCGCTGACCAGCCGACGAAGCACTCCACAATGACAACAGTCCACACGTCGGACACGTCAGATCCTTATTCGTGCTCTGCCCTGCAGGGCAGCAGATAGATTCTTGATTGATCTATCCGACATATGCAACAGTGGCTTGGCCCTCTTTACTGATGTCCGCCTGCTGTAAACTGCTGCACGACCGCGTACCCACCACCGCCGACCGCAGCCGACGAAGCAGCCCACAATGGTAACAACAGTGGGACACACGAGGAGCAGCGAACCAGCGGAAGTATGCGCGTCTCGTCCTCGAAGGTCCGACTCGGCACCGGCCCCGACGCCGACATGTCGCGCTCTGAAGAGGGTACCGAGGCGGCGGAGCACGCGTCGTTCGCTGAGACCCTCCAGCACGAGACGCAACAGGTCGTCGAGCTCAATGGTGAAGCCGGTGTAGCAAGCGAAGGCAGCGACGCGCAAAAAAAAATGGACCAACGAATGAGTGAAGGGGTCCGATATCCGCCCCTGAAGGTCCCACTCGGCACTGGCTCCGGCGTCGACATGCCGCGCTCTGAAGAGACTACCGAGGCGGCAGAGCACGCGTCGTTCGCTGAGACCCTCCAGCGCAAGACGCAACAGATCGTCGAGCTCAATGGTGAGGCCGGTGTAGCAAGCGAAGGTAGCGACGCACATGAAGGAATGGAACAGCGAACGATTGAAAGGGTCCGAGTTCCCTCCCTGAAGGTCCGACTTGGTACTGGTTCCGGCGTCGACATGTCGCAATCGAAAAAGCGTACCGAGGAGGCGGAGCACGCGTCGTTCGCTGAGACCCTCCAGCGCGAGACGCAACAGGTCGTCGAGCTCAATGGTAAAGCCGGTGTAGCAAACGAAGGTAGCGACGCGCATAAAGGAACAGAACAGCGAACGAGTAAAAGGGTCCGAGTTCCCTCCCTGAAGGTCCGACTCGGTACTGGCTCCGGCGTCGACATGCCGCACTCGAAAAAGGATACCGAGGAGGCGGAGCACGCGTCGTTCACCGAGACCCTCCAGCGCGAGACGCAACAGGTCGTCGAGCTCAATGGTGAAGGCCGTGTATCAAGCGGAGAAAGCAACATGCATGACAACCAGACCGGAAGTGAGAAACGAATGAGTAAAAGGGTGCGAGTTCTGTCCCTAAAGCTCCGACTCGGCGCCGACCCCGGCGCCAACATGACGCACTCGACAAGAAGAAAGGACGGTGCCGAGGAGGCGGAGCCGACATTGTGTGCGGAGACCGTTCACCACACGGCTCAACAGGTCGTCGGGATCAACGGTGCAACCGATTTAGGAAGCGAAGCTGGCGACAAGCAACAAGGAAACGAGCAGCGAACGAGTGAAAGGGTGCGAGTCCCATCCCTGAAGGTCCGACTCGGCGTTAGCTCCGGCGTCGACACACCGCACTCGAAAAGGAGAAGGGGGGGTGCCGAGGAGGCGGGGCCGATGTCGTGTGCGAAGACCGTTCACCGCAAGGCGGAACAGGTCACCGAGCTCAATGGTGCAGCCGGTGTGGCAAGCGAAGGCAGCGACAGGCAAAACAACCGGGGCGGAGACGAGCGGGGGAGCAAGCCGGACGGCGACACGATTGCTGTGGAGTCCGCTGAAGAAAACAAGGAGAGGGTATGGACATTGCCCATGAAGCTCGTGCTGGTTCAGTTGGGTGAGACTATTTAGCGCGCGGGTGGACATTGCCTGTGAAGCTCGTGCTGGTTCAGTTGGGTGATAACAATTTATGAGATTTTTCCAAATACGTCAGCTGTGAGTTCGACAAATGTAGGGTCGATTCTCATCTTTGCAAGCTGCGTGATACCTAACACACGAGTGGGCATTGCCTACGAAGCTGGTGCTGGTTCAGTTGGGCGAGATTGACAAACCCGCGCGTATCGTAAGATAACACCCTTCTCTTAGATACCACCCCACCACAGGACACCACATCGGTTGATAAATGGGGCAAAACTCGAATAAAACATGTCCCTTATCACCGGGGTTGCCTTAGATACCACCCAACCACACCCTATGTGGTAAAAAGGCGAATAGTGAAACAATGATCACCCGGGGTGATTTCTTCAAGAGGACTGCTAGTCACGCTTGAGGCTCGTGGTCGTGACCTGACTGCAATATATCGTATCTACAGTAGATAGATGGATACATCGATAGATAGATAGATAGATAGATATAGGTAGGTAGGTAGGTAGGTAGATATATAGATAGAAAGATGGAAGATAGATAGATAGATAGATATATAGATATATAGATAGATAGATAGATAGATAGATAGATAGATAGATAGATAGATAGATAGATAGATAGATCTGTATATGTATATTGATATAAAGATACCTGGAAGTAAGGAGAGCGGAGTCAGGGATAAGGAGGAGCCCCAGACATCCCAAACGTATCACGAACTCCCCGAACGCACAGCCATGATATGTCATCTATCTTCGTAGAACCCATATATTTACATCTGGTCGACCTTGACTTGCGTACGAAGCTGTAACATCTTACAAGATAGACAGAATAATATTGAACGGACTGCTCGATAGATTGTTACTCGAACTGCTGCAATGAAAATTTAAAGTATTACAGCGCAGCAAGCGTTTAGTGCCGATGTATGTAGTGGCAGTCAAGCAGCAGCACCATTACTATCGCGCCTAGAGCAAAAGCTGCGTACCACGTCTCCGCTGCACACCGCCCCTCCCACGAGCTGTCAGTGCCTATTGCTATGTATCCCTTCTGGGGTCCATTTGCATGGACCAAAAGCATGAGAATTGCGATCTTGTCAACTATCTACAGGAAGAGCGTGATTGATACGTATGTGTGACCTTGGAAAACGTCAGTCCTGCTCCATGAGCCGTTTTTCTGGTTGTGCGCATGTCTGAAGCTCTGACTCTTTTCGAATCACACGCAAGATACTGTAGCTCTCGCTAGGAACTGGCGCTGGTGGATACGTGTGACGGTCGTTGAGTGTGTCCGTCGGCGGAGAGCAGAAAACGTCGCACATGATGCAAGCGATAGTCACAAAACAAACATTAAATTTCACGGCAGTTTTATTTTTCGGAGATTCCGGTCGTCGGACAAGGCACTGGACACGTCGATTCGCGCACACTAGGCTGGAAAGGCGCCCGTATGTTTTTGGTGCCGTCGTAAACTAGAAACTCGCTTCGCTCGTAATAATACCACACCACACCGCACCGCATCACGTATAACGCTACTACTGCTGCTGTTCTTTCCCCTTCACGGTCGTTTGATGCAGCACGGGAGTTCCGGCCTTTTAGGGTTGCCGACAGGAAAGCTACCGTCGCTGACCAGTGGACACTGCTACATGCTAAAGTCCTTGCTGAGGAAGGTCGTCCAATCGGAAACGCGCTAGCAGGAGTTTCAAAGTCTCGGCTCTCTTCGCAGTTCAATCTCCTGCTGAAATACCAGCGCAAGGGCAAGGAGCAGGCACACCTTTCTTCTCGCGGAAACTCGAAACAGACCGAGGGGCAAGAGGCTGACCTGGTGAGGAGTGCTACCTCTCTTAAAATATAACAAAACGGTTTTCTAATATACGATGGTGCCCACCAAAAAAACGAGAGGACTCTTTTCCATCTTCGTGTGCTAAATTCACGATGGCGCCAACGAAAAATATTACGCTCTTCCACACCCTCGTGTACTATTTTACGATGGCGCCTAATGATGAGGAACTCCTTCCCACCCTCAATTGCAGGATAGTTCCATATCCCGCCTGTCCATCTGATCCCCGGACAAGAAGAGTTAGTTGAAAAAAACGGGTATTTTGTATTTTGTGGCTACTGAGACAGCAGCGCCCGTACAGGAGCACCAACACAGCAACACAGCAGAATGTACCAGCAGGGTTGGGTTGGGTTTGGGTTGTATTGAGGTGGGTTGGGTTGGGCTGGGGTTGGGTTGACAACATTTTCAAATGTCCACCAGCGCGAGTTCCTACCGAAAGGTACAGCGTCTTCGAGATACATGAGCCCCGTAACCCATATCATGCTCCTATGCGCTGGAGTCTGCACTCTTGTCCTTGTCTCTCAGGGAAAAGCCGTGGACGTTATCGTTGATGCTATCTATGCCGAACGAGCATAGCATAAACGATCGCATGCTGTAAGCTGACACCATGATAAGCCCGCGCTTTCTCAGTTTTTTATCGCGACAATAGACGAGCCCCGCCCCAAAAGAGTCTACCTTATCTCTTTTCGTTCCATGTGTTTTTTCATCCTGCGCTACCTCGGGGTTTGTGCTTGTTTCCCAGGGCAAGACCATGGAGGACACCCTCGATGCTATTCATGCAGACCTTTTCGCCAAGATGACGGAAGAGGACAAGCACAAATATGTTCTAGCTAATCCAGATATGCACAATGCCGCCAAGATGACGCAAAAGGAGAGCAAACTCGGACAGGTTCGAGCTTGCCCAGGTGTGCCGAATAGCAGGGGGGTGCCTAGACGCGGAGCGAGAAAGGGTAAGCCGTTCGGCCTCTCCTTTCGTGGAAGAGAAGGCGGAAGTAGGAATTTTGGTGAAGACTGCTCCCAAAGCTCTTCCAAGGTCGTCGGAGGTGCGTTGGTTGACGCAGGCTACGGTTGACAGTTGTAGTGGGCATTGTTTTCTTGGGGTACAATAAAGTGACCCTTGTTGGTTGTATAGCACTACCCCTGAGCTACGTAGTCACATATATATGTTTGGAAGTCCGTCAATTAACTCTCACCGGCTTCGTCAAAGAGATCTCCGGGGCTCTCCCCTCGCCACGTACTACCGTAGTACTCAGGGGCAAACTATCATAACCATTCACGTCTCCAGCGCGCACGCTCGCAAAGACGTTATTTCCCTTCTTGTTTTCCGAGCGAAAAAGCGGAAATATGAATTCGGCGGGAATCGAACCCACTACCCACCGTGTATTGGCTATTGCTATACAGCACTACACACTGGCCCACGCAGTCTCGTGACTTCGTAACTCAGCGGGTAGTGCTATATAACCAACAACCCTATCCGTATATACAGCTGAATTTCTTACTCCTTTAAAGGGGCGATTTTATTCTATAAAAATGGTGAACAAACGTATCACGCAGCTTGCAAAGATGAGTGTCGACCCTCTGAATTTATCGAACTCACAGCTGACGTACTTCGAATATTTTTTATAAAGTGTTTTTCTTTGGCTTGCTGAAAATTGTTTGAAAGTGCTCATAGAATAGACCTGGTATACTTTTAGTATTGATGAAATTTATGAGAAGATTCAAGAGGTGCAGTTGGAGGTACGATTGGTTGACGCTACCCTAAGGGTGTGCCTGCATTTTCCGACGCCCTGTACTTACACCCCCCGAAAAGCGCATGCAACATTTTGAGGACATACAATGCTTGGAATTATTGTGGGAAAACTTTGTGTATGTATCATAGCTTCTGTTTCTGTCTTGAGCCAAAACCGGGGATGGTAGCCGCCCATCCCCTGTTAAAGCACTTGTTGTTGTTGTTTTCCGTCCTCTCTTTTGTGGTATAAAAACGTAATCACGCCTCGTTGTCAGCGTCATATGGTGCCAAACGTGACGCGCGTGACTTGTATTCCTGGCTAACCCAAGGCAGCTAATATGCCTGGGCAGAGCGGTAGTAAAAGGCTCCACGGTATACCTCACCCCAACGCTGGCTGTGGACGCATCCTACGATAGAGGTGAACCGTTGACGAACGCTACCACTATAGGGAAATCCCTTTTGGGACCTGTTTTTGCGGTGGCCCCGAGTCACTCGCCCGAGTGACCCACCCCGCTGTTGCTTTCTTGGTCGTAACCTTTGGTGCAATGCTAATTGTGCGATGTGAATCCGCGATGTAAGTAGTTAGCTACGCTGCGCCAAGCGTATCGCCCAAAGGCTTTTCGGCAGTCAGGTACAGAGTCACTCGCGCGGGTGGCTCAAATCCATTAATGACAAAGGGAGTACCCCCCCCCGCTACGGCCGCTACCGCAGCCGTTTTTGTTTCCGGGGCTCTTGACCTGATATACTGTAAGGACGCGTGCTACGATAGAGGTAGCACCTTTAGGCTAAATTTGTTTTGTGAAAGACAGTGCTCCTTAACCCAAAATCGTCGCAATTTCATCGCTTCTTTTGAAGTTGCAACGTGTTGCTTTGAAAACCTGCGCCATGGGATTTTCCGTCGGGTTGGGATTTTCCGTCGGGTTTGACCTTTTTTTCATTTATCTCTGTAAGGTCAGTTTTTGGGTAGGGAATATGTCTCTCCTGAAAATCAGGAGCCTGGCAAGAAATAGGGTGCACCTCTAGCGTAGCATGAGTCTTTTACCTCTCCCGAAAGCTGATTTGGGGGATACGTACAAGTGCAACAGTATATACCTGATGAACAATCCCACGGTCTAGGTGTTCAACGAAAGCTATCGCAAAAACAAAAGAACGAAATTCCGACGACTTCGGGTTAAGGAGGCCCGTCATTCTAAAAACGTGCCAGCTTAGAAGTGCTACCTCTATCTACAGCAGTAGCACGTGTTTTCTGGGTTGGATTTGTACTATGCGGATTCACTGCAAAATATATCATGACGACAGATGTAAGATCTAGATGATATAGATGATCTATAAGATCTGTATGATATGATGTATATGATCTATAAGATCTATATGATCTATATGATCTGCATTATCTATAAAGTCTATAAGATCTACATGATCTATAGAATCTATATGATCTGTATGGTCTATATGATCTAGACCTTGATCTGTCCGCCGTGGGAATGTTTTGGCAAAAATCGGCTCTGTCTTCTCGTAACACATGCCACAGGAGAATGTTCACGCCCCATGAGTTGGACAAGTACCTTAAGTCGGTATACCGGGGACGAGCTGAAACTTTGTTCCATGTTGATTTTGGCATATTTGACGAATGCACGTCTTTCCTTTTTTCCAGGAGGGAGAACAGTTTACCACCAGCCCTCTTTTGACAGTCGTTTTTACTAGGTACGCACTTCAAGAATGTATTTTTGTCGAGGTTATCACCAGTGGCTGGTGTTACAAGTTTCGCTTTGTTTTTGCTGTAGGAAAAAAGGAACTGTCACGTTTGTCAGACTTGACGAAAACAGCATTGAACAGGGCTTTAGTCCTGCGCTCGTGGACCTAATTAATATGCGCATCGCCCTCCTAGTCGTGTGTGATCCCTACAAGTTTGGAATGAAAACGTCTTTACATGGCCCACTGAACTACGCGAAAACTCTGAGATCGTAATTCGTGTAGGGGACCTGGACCTGCCAGAAAAAAGAAAGAGGTATACCAGTAGTCGGAGGGGGGAGGTAGAAAATGCATAGATGTGCCCTTGTGGCAAAACTTCTGAAAGTAGCACTCACATAGTGCGGTAACGTATAGCATACTATGCAAGGAGCAATGGACTGTATTGGAGGCGGCGATGAGGGAAATACACGAATGTGACTTGGAGAAGTTTTTGTACAACTTTATAGTAGCGGGAAAACGATCGCTGTCCTAGGAATTAAATGGCGGCCGCAGACGGCGAAACGAGAAGGGCATAAAAAAAGCAAAACCAGTTAATGCAATGTATTCACTTTGCCCCGTGAGTCTTGTCAAATATGTGTGCACAGGCTATGTGTGCACAGGCCATTAACCATGCCCGATTATTTCCCCCTCTAATCTTGATCTCTTTTTTATTTTGCGATTTTTAGGTCGAAAACAGTTTTTTGGTTTGGACACTTGCCATTTTCACAATGCGGTCGAACTGCCGAAAAAACATCACTCGGTCCGGAAATGGCCGTATTTCGCTCCTGTTCCGAGGGCAAAAAAACGCCGAACGAAAAACAACCGGGTAAGCTCGGGAGCAATGGCTATAGTAGCAACACCGCGTTATTTTCAGGGTTAAGGTCGGCAATTTTCCCGCAGTGAAATTACCGTCCTGGTGGGCGGTCCCGGTAATTCCGCGGTTTACCGCAATATTGTACGAGCACCGCCTACCGCCGAGGTTGTTACCGCCAAAAACCGAAATACCGCATATCGCCAAAAAAATACCGCCGTATTTCAATACCGCCGAGAAAATACCACAATAATTTTAATAACCGCTTACCGTCGAATTAAATCCGCCAACTCTCGATGCCGCCCAGAAAGTACCGCCAACTCTCGATACCGCCCAGATAGTACCGCCAACTCTCGATACCGCCCACAAAGTACCGCCAACGCTGGATACCGCCCGAAACATACCGGCGACTGTATACCGCCCGAAAGGTACCGCCTGCACTGGATACGACCCGTGTTCTTTGATAACATTCTAATTTGCCGTGTGCATCTGTGTTGTTTGCTGTCGGTTCTGCAGGTTCCTTTCAGATAATACTATATAACCTCTTAGTGGACGTGTGTGAACCAAGGCATTAATTAGTGGTTCGGCGCCGGTTGCGCGCCGCAGGCGCGCAAGCCCCCCGCAGGGCCCCCCGGACGGCCCCCCGGGAGGACCCCCCGGAACCCCGGGAGGGCCCCCGGAGGGCCCGCCGGAGGTGAAAAAAATGCGATATATGCGTACATATAAGCCTGAAAACCAAGCAACGAAAAATTCGCCTACTGTGATTCAGAAAAAAGGCCCCAAAAAACTGTTTTCACTTGCGGCGAAAAAAACGCGCACAAAATTTTTCGCCTGCGGCGAAAAATGTTGCGCACCCAAAATCGCGTGTTGCGCAAAACGGGTGAGTTTACCCGAATGTTGCGCCCGCGAACAGCGCAACAGCTAGTTATTCGCTGGTGTCAAGGTGTGGACAGAGAGAGCCCCCACCTGGCCAAACTCTTCTGCCCACACACCTGCCCACACCACGCTCGGCGTGGTCCAGCAGAGCGGTTTAGATGCGACCAGTACCTTCTACTAGTATTAGTTTAGTGGAAAGGGGGATTTAGACGAGGCTAGGGCTATACCCCAGGAGATTTATTGTTGATAGTTTACAATTTAATACAAGGCATTCGATTATTATATTTGTATCGTAGTTTCAGGGTGGTGAAAAGCTTTTTTTCCCTCTCTGTTCGTGCGTTTCGCATGAGGCTGCTCAATACTGCTCATGTTTTTGGGTTTACGTTTACGTTGGTACCGCCGAAAAACGAAAAACCGTCTACCGCCAAAACAATTACCGCCGTGTTGCATTACCGCCAAAAAAATACCGCCAAACTTTTCGTTTACCGCCTACCGCCGAACCAATACCGCCAAGAAACGAAAAACCGTCTACCGCCAAAAAATTACCGCCGTGTTGCATCACCGCCGAAAAAATACCACTACATTGGTAATTACTGCTTGCCGCCAAAGTCGTTACCGCCAAAAAACGAAATACCGCCTAGCACCAAAGAAATACCGGCGTATTGCAGTACCGCCCCGCCTGAGTCCGACTGAAAAACCGTTCCGACCTAAACCCCTGATTTGTTTCGCTCTCCTATCGTATCGACGCCAGCTGCGCCTCGTCCGAAACCATTCGGCCATGGTCATGTCACCTCTGCGCGACGTGAAAACGGTCGAAGTTGCTCCAAATCGGTAAAAATCGGCGAAAACATTGCAAAATTGAAAATTGGGTTATAAGTTAACCATACGTTTTGTAGGAGATACAGCGATTTGTTTTAAGAAACACTTTTCCTCCGTCAACTTCTTTGATTTGTCGTTCCATCGATTATGACTATGTGATCGCCTCCGCCGCTATGATGGTACGATCTGGGTCCCATAAATCACCTTGCTTATGGGACAGAAGTATGGAAAAACCTTATTGAGCGCCGAAATGTTGGGGTTGTCTTTATTGAGAATAGGAACGGTTCTCCGTCTCGAAAGGGATGCGTGGTCAATGGTAAAAATATTAAGGCAAGCAGCAGACGACCACGTCCTGCCCCTTCCCTTCCCTTCCGTTGTCAAACGCAACATGACGCCCAAGAGTCGGACACCGCAGATCCGGGCAACGAAGATCCGGCCAACCAAGATCCGGACACTGCAGATCCGGACAACCAAGACCCAGGCGACGAAGATTCGGGCAACGAAGATCCGGACAACCGAGATCCGGACAACCAAGATTCAGCCACCGAAGACCTAGAGGCAGCGTCGGGCGACATGGAGATGGGCGGGGGCGCCGACCGGAAGAAGGGGAAGGGCAGGCCGGAGTCGAAGGGCGGACAGGTTGTGCGCATACGCAAGACCACGCCCAACCTGCGCGACCTCGACAATGCGGCGGGGGAGAGCGGCTTGTTGGCGTAAGTTTCCACGGGGTCATTCCTGCAGAGCGACCAACAAATATTTGTTTTGCGTTTTTGTTTATTTGGAACGGGGTATGACTCCGCCTGCGGGTCCAGAGACAAGGACGACCGTCGTAACGAGTGAGAACGGGGTGTTTGCGGGATACCGAATTTGGGTGGGTAAGAAAACATGTACTGATAATAATTGTATTGAAAGAGACGACGTCATATCCCAAGAGCAACCCAACCCGCAAACAAAAATTAGAAGTGCCGTTTTGGCCCGTTTTCGCTTTTTTTTTTTGCTTGGGTTGGGTTGGCCTTGGGATGTATGACGTTCGTAGGTTTCACTGCAATTATTTTATTTTTCCCACCCAAACAAAAACATGGTATCCGTCAAGCTCTCTTAATGTGTGAGCGCAAGGCTGGTCGCATAGCTGTCGCGAACCTGTTGCAAACCTACACCTGTTGTAAACCTACTGCAAACCTGCCGCAAAGTGGTGGCAAAGCTGCCGCGAACAAGTCGCAAAAACCATCGCCAAAAACTCTGTCGCTCACATGTTCATCTTTTTTAATGCCGCGTCCGCTCCCTCCCGCTCTCGCGTGACCAGCTTCTTGCAGGAATCGGTGAGCCAGAGCTCGATCGATCGCCGGGCGCGCTGGAAAAAAGACCGGGACCACTCCGACAAGGTCCGCAGACTAGAGTGGGAAGAAGACAGGAAAACCAGAGCGGAGACAAAGAGGCTCGACACCGAAGCATTTGTCGCCCGTCAAGAGGCCCTGAGGCTGCGCGAGAACGACCGACGCGAGCAGGATCGTTTGGACCGGAAGATGGAGTACGAGGAGACGTGGAAACTCGAAGAGGCTCGCCGTGCGCACGAGCTGAAAGTGTTGGAGGCCCAGATCGAGCTCGCGAGATGCAGATCAACCTGAACAAGAAAAATACTGCAATCGACGCGTGCCGATACGGGTAGCACTTTTTTGGTCAAATCTATTCATGGCTGATGGGTCTCTTCCACTGAGGCACAACCCAAAATCATTAGAACACCATCCGCGTTTACACTACAGGAGTATTCGGTACGTATCTTGTCCCTGGCTTTGGTCATCGTGTTGCACTTTTCTGCTTAATCAAAAAACCAGTTTTTTAGGAGAGGTGTAGAGCTCCTCAAGCGACGATCCTCAGAATTACTGCGTGCTGCCCTTAATGTCGCAGAGTGCGCCGGGGTTGCGAAGGTTTTGTTGCCAATCCTGCTCCCCCGCGTTTCAATGCGGGCGTAATGTGTTGCCGGCACGAGCTCCAAGTGCTTGGCGGCACAGGTTTTGACTCGCAAGATGCAGATCCAAGTGAAAAACAAATTCGGACGCGATTTTTTTTGCCTGTTGATTTAATTTTCCCCGCCGAACGTTTTTTGCATGCGATGGCAAAATAAAGGTTGTCGGCACAAGCTCAAGGTGCCACGGGATGCTGATCAAAAGTGGGAAAAAATACTGTACTCGCAGGCAAGAGTTTATTGAGCCTGTTTTCCCTGTGTTCTTATTGCGGTTCTTATTGCGGTTGGAAGATGTTCCTGACACGAGCTCAACGTACTCGAGGCCCAGATTGAGCTCGCGAGGACGCGTGCAACGATAGGGGTAATAGTCTAAAGGGGTTCTTATATCTATATGGACGCGTCCTACGACAGGAGAATCACTTGTTATTATTATTTTTGCCCTCCGACAATATAGCGTAGATGCCGTTCCGATGTAAGTCGAACATCCTTCCATAAAGCAGTCAGTAGCACCTCATATGAAGTCGAATGATCGCACCATAATGCAGTGGTATCTTCCGCCAACCATTTGCCCATTTCCTTTCCCCACATCTCCTTTTATCTACGATCATTTCCTTTTCCTGTACCTACGATAGGGGGAAGCACTTATTGACCATATCGTTTCTCACTGATGGGGCTCCTCAACATAGGATCATGTGGGTGCAGTTCTAAAGGAGTTCATATCTGTGTGGAGGCGTGCTACGATATAGGGGTAGCACGTTTTGGCCACATTGTTTCAGACTGTCAGGGCTCCTCAACCGAGGAATGCGGGTGCAGTTGTAAAGGGTTGGCATATGTGTGGAGCCGTGCTACGAGAGAGGGAGCACTTATTGGCCAAAGCGTTCCAGGCTGACAAAGCTCCTCAACGGAGGGACATGGGTGCAGTCTGAAGGGGTTTCATATATGTGTTGAGCCATGCTACGATAGGTGCAGCACGTGTTGGCCGCGTAATTTCTGACTGACGGGGCTCCTCAACCGAGGAACATGGTGCAGTTCTAAACCGGGATGGTATCTGGATGGAGGCATGCATGATAGGGGAAGCGCGTTTGGGCAAAATATTCCTGACTAACGGGGCTCGTCAACCAGGGAACTAACTGCCCAACATCGTAGTGGTTTGACACTAGTTTCGTTTTATATTATATCTATGAGAGTAGGCCGTGGAATTGTTCGTGGAGTTTCAATTTCATTTTTCTCATACGAACGTCAGTTTTATTAGGCAGGGCCGCTGGATTGTTCGTAGAGTTTCACTTTTCACTCTTCTTTTTTTTCTCATATTCAGTTTATGGATGAGGTATAGAGCGCACCTTAGATGAGTGAGGAGCGTCCGAAAAAAATGGAGCACCCCTACGGTAGCATGTGTCCGAGACGCAGATCTATATAAAAAAGGCTGCAAGCGGTTGAACCTAGCCTTGTCCCGGAGCCGGTGATGTCGCGCGGAGAGGTCGTCGTTGAGGGGTCCTGGAGCGCGTGTCCGTTGTTTACTTATTTTTTTTTGCGCACGGAGGGGGTTTGTGGTGGTCGAAACGTGTTGCCTACACGAGCTCGAGGTGCTGGCGGTCCAGATCGAATGCTGGCGGCCCAGATCGAGCTGGCGAAATACAGATCAAAACGAAAATACTGCGACAGCCAATCGTGGAGTTTGTCCTGATTACGCGCGGGGGGCGTTTTTCATGCGGTTGCAAAAAACAACGGAGTACAATAGTGGTCTTTCTATAATGCCGGTTGAGCAGTGCCGGGTGCCAGCTATACTGCCTGTGAAATCGCTTGGAACAGATGGAAACAACCAGTAATGGCAGCATGCGGAGTAGTGCCGGTTGCCGCTATAGTGCCGGTAAAGGTATTTCCGGCACTATAGCGGCAACCGGCACTACTCTGCATACCGTCGCTATAGAGGAAGCACTACTACTACCCTGTGCCGCTGTATGAGGAAACATGGAATCGCGAAAAAAAAACGTCCGGCGCACGAGATCGAGGTGCTGGAGGCCCAGATTAGAGCTTGCGAGATCGAGATCAAACTGAAAACATACTCAGGCGCGAAGCTTATTTGGACTTGTTGCCCATAATTTTCTTCAGGTCGAAATAATACGTATAGAATATGTTGCCAGCACGAGCTCGAGGTGCTGGCGGCCCAGACCCATCTCGCGAGGTGCATATCTAATGAAAATACTGCAGTCAATCGTGAACTTTGTCGAACGGAGGGTGTTCCATGCCGCGTGGCAAAAAAAGTGGAGTACGAGCAAACGCAGGAAGATCGAAAAATGCCGTTGTGCACGGGAGCCCAAGGTGCTGTGCGGCCCAGGTCGAGCTTGCGAGACGCAGATCAAATTGACAATGTGTTTGCACTCAATACTGCAGAGTCAATCGGACGCTCATCTTGTCATCTTGACGAACAGCTTTCGGCGGTTCGACAATTTCGCACTTGGGACAGATCACGATCTAGATCATCTAGATCATATTATACCTGTCGCTATGGACAAAAGAGCTACAGCAGGGGGGTAACTTTTCGGGCGTTTGTTTGCAGTGGTTCGAGATCACTCGGGCGAGTGACCCCCCTGTTCCTTTGCTGTTATAATTTGCGATAAGAAACCGCAATGGACTGGTTAGCTACGCGGCGCCGACCAGTTCGCTCTACCTTTTTTCTTTGTTTTGGTACATAGTCGCTCGCGCGAGTGGCTCAACCTCGATAGAGAAAAACGAGGTACCCCCCCCTGCCGCAGCCTTGACCCCTTCCGAGCCCCCAAACATCTTTATTCTAATCTCAAGTAATTTGTCCCCAAAAACGGGTTTCCAGTTGTAAAGGCATTAATCTGCGAGATATGCCCGGTATGTGCATCGGACATGTTGTACAGGATCTGCGCAGTATATACTCAACCCAGGAAAACGTATTTGTTACAAACGGATCATTCATATCATCCGTATGTTACCCGACAATATGATCTATAGACTAGGCCATGCAGATCATGTTCACCAGAGATCTATGTGCCATGCATGACACTATATATCATAAATATATATATAAAATCATTCCTTGGTGTCATGTATTTGGTCAGGAGTTTTTTGTCTCGGCCGAAGCATGCGATTCGCGGACCTGGAATTCTCGGTCGAATATAGCTTGGTTCGAGCGCCGCCTTCGGGGGGCGGCTCCAACGCCCCTCGCCCTGCCGTGTCCGTTCCGCACATCGACGTGAACGCGGACGGGTGCCGAGCGAGACGAGCGAGAAGTTGCAAAACTACCGCATGTCGAGGAGGAATTTTGGAAAAAATGTTGAATCTTAATGGCTGCAACGCCTGAATGATTTACAAAATTGGCATCATTTCCAAACGGTACGTGATAATGTTTGGAATTTTGCGGTGGCATACTCTCGAGCGTTAGTTTTTTTGCTGCACTTTTTTACTGTTAATAGTTCGTTTGGTTTCTTGTCCGGCCTTTTTATTGCTTTTGTTTCTGCTCGTTTTGCCAGCTGGAAATTCATTTTTTTAGTGTGGGTTCACCTAAAACGTGACACAAGTTACCGACGACATCCAACAACTTCGCGACACAAATTACCGACGGCAAAACGTTTCGTGACAAAATAACTCCCAAACCATGGGATCATGAAATTTTCATGTGGCAGAATCTCGAGACAAAACCAAGCAGGTAGAGCCGTCTCTTCGGCCTTTGGCCCTGGCATTAGCATGGCCGCTGACACTCCAGGCAGCCTCTGCTGTAGGCATGAACGAGTGCGGTTGATTCGCAGCGAACTATCCCGCTGTGCTCGCTTCTATGTGGCCATTGTCCACGCCATTTCATGTCACCTCCCTTCTGTTTTGAGCTCGTCGTCGTGCCGTCGAGGTACGAGGAAACCCGTACGTACTGGGTGAGAACAGCAGTATGTACGACGAGCATGAACGCCAACTGACAACATTGGCAAACACACAACATCAGGTGCAGCAGCAGTAGAGTAGTAGCCAAAGGGCGAAACTTGTAGCACATACTGCAGCAACTAGTAGCAACCAGAACCACAGCAGATAGCTCAAAGTGCAGTACGAGTGCAGTTGGCAAGTTTAGTCGTACACGCATCACTCTGTCCAATATGTTGGTAAATCAGTGGCTTCTGGAGAAAGGTATTATATTAGAGAGACCAATGTCTGGAGAGACAGGTCAGAAAGTGGAGTGGGTCATGTGGGCCAACTCTCCACAGCCCAGTAACAACCGCTCGTAGTCCAATACCTAAACCTCCTCGCATAGTGCCTACTCGTACATACCCGTGGGACTGCTCGTGGGTGATACCATGAGACGATCCCTGTAACTTACCTCCGTGACACAACGAATGTAACTGTAACTTATTGCTAGGCTGGTACAACAACATACAATCAACAGTTCTGCTATTCAAACCAACCAATCAGAGTTTCACCGCAGTACAGTTGATACATACATGCCGCTATCACGAACACCCTCCCTAGGGGCTGTTGTATCTACCAGACCAAATACATATCAAACAAAAAACAAAAACAAAACGACTCAGACTTCTACTTCTTGATACCAAGTGCAAAGTCGCGGTGAACTTCAAAAAGATCTCTCGGCAACGCCTTCGTGAGGATGTCCGCGTGTTGTTTCTCGCTGGGGACGTGGGTGACTTCGATCACACCCTCCTCGGTCAGATTCCTAAGAAAGTGGTGCCTCACATCGATGTGCTTACTCCTACTCGAGCTCAGCGGGTTCTCTGCGAGCGCAATCGCCCCCTCGTTGTCTTCAAGGACATCTATCTTACGAGGCTTCGCACTAGGCCTCAGGAACTGAAGCATTCCGTTTACAAACAGAGCCTCCTTTACACCATCTCCCATCGCAAGATACTCTGCTTCTGAAGTTGACTGTGAAACGCATTTCTGCGTCCTAGAAATCCAAACTACAAGCATCGCCGCCACGAAAACCATCGCACCCGAAACTGATCTACGGTCAGTGGCCCTACTTGCAAAGTCAGCATCTACATACACCAACGTGCCTGCGTCTACCGAACTATCCTGCTTGAACTTCAAAGTCAGATGCGCCGTTTCCAGAAGATAATTGAGAATCTTCTGAGCTGCCTTCCAGTGGCTCCTCTTTGGTTCGTGAGAGTGCCTCGCCACCGCCCGCACAGCATTCGCGATGTCGGGCCTTGTCTGGCTGGCGATCCACATCAGGCTCCCCACCACCTCTCGGAACGGCACATCTCCTGCCCCCTCATCCTCCATCACGGACCTGTTATCATTGGCAAGGGAAGCAGGGATCGAGCTGGTGCGACATATATTGAATCTCTCGAGAACACTCCTGATATAACTTTCCTGAGAAATCTCAATCGTACCAGCCTCACGGTGGCGAATATATTCACAACCTAGAAAGAACTTGACCTCCCCCAAGTCCTTCGTAGGAAGAGAGTCACCTAGTGCTGCCACAACCACCTTGGCAAGGCTCTTACTTCCTGCATACAGAATGCCATCCACGTGGATCGCGACCATCCCCAATACCTCGTCTCCCATCATGAAACGCAGGACACAGGGGTCAGACAATGACTGCTCAAAACCAATCCTCTTCAGTTCCGACACCAGCCTCTTGTAAAATGTCCTAGAAGCCTGCTTCAATCCGTACAAACTCTTGTTCAAACGGACAACCTTTCCTGACATCGATCCGCAGCCAGGAGGCAACTTCATGAACACCTCGTGATCCAATTCCGACTGAGCAAATGCTTGCTCAATATCCCAGTGGAGTAATTCCAAATTGTACAAACACGCCAACACTATCAGCAATCGTAAAGATGCAGCATTTGCGGTAGGCGAGAATGTCTCAAGATAATCCACACCATACTTCTGCTTGAAGCCCTTCGCTACAAGCCTAGCCTTGGCCTTCACTATCTTTCCTGTTTCGTCTGCCTTCCACTTGAAAACCCATCTAGCACCAATCACATTACAGCCTATCGGGACTTTTACTGCCAACGTGAACGTTCCTGCTCTTATCAAGCCTTCAATTTCGGCAGACCTGGCTCCTTCCCAAATCTTAGCGTACTTCGAACGCTGGGCTTCCTGATAACTACCAGGCTCCGATTCTACATCCTGAACCAGTTCTTTCGGCAATTCCGTCTCATCACCTGCTCTCTGCTCCGACAACAATGAGTACACGACCTCTGTCGCGAAGATGGGTCCTAGGGTGGCCATGAGGCCGGGTACACTCTGCTGGTTGACTGCACGAGTTTGCGCGCGAGTCCTACCTTCTCTCACTTCATCATTTTCACGCGCGGAAGTATTAAAGTCAGCAAGCTCGGCCACATGCCGCGGACGACGAGCGGCTGGAGGGGATGCCTCCGCCTCTACCAGTCCTCCCGACCCAATCGACTCTTCATCATCATGCCCTCCCTGCCCCATCGACTCTACCTCATCATCCCCTCCCAGATCCCCCATCTCTACCTCTCCTGATTCCTGCCCTCCCTGGCCCTTCCCGTCATTCACAGGCGAAGACACAGAAGGAGCTACACTACCAGAAGAAATGTTCACGGGGGCAGACGGTTCAGCAGGGGAAGATGGAACAGAAAAGGACGGGACTATACTACCTGCGCCAACACTCTCAACCTCCTCGACTCCCGCACCAGAGGGCACGGCATCACGTTTCAAAAGTGTGTGAGCGACTCCTCTTCCCACAAGCGGCCATATCTCGGTTTCAACATCGTCGTCACTATCCTCCCCTCCCTCCTCTGCTACCTCTATCGGCAAAGAAGGTTGCAGCGGAGGGAGCTGTAGCACCTCCCACGTCACATCCCTCGTTTCTTGAATAGTACCAGCCCTCGTAAGTACTCTATGACAATCACGCGGGTGGTCTCTCGAAGGACCGACATAGAAACAACTCTCACCCTTCGGCAGCAGCTTTGACGGTCGCTGCCACCTACAGTAGGCGGGCTTCAAAAACGGATGTTTGAGTAGACTCGCCGCAAAGCAGTGACAGTTACGTGTCGGTTCGGAGTATGGTTTCTTGGGCTATTCGTTCATATCCTTGGATCTGTGTGTGCTGTGACGAGCCGCGAGGCTCTCACTCCTTTTCCTGTTCCTCCTGTTAACTTTCCCTCGCGGGTGTGTGACAACCGATAATACACGAACTTAAAAGAGAAGCCACTCGGCAGCCCAGCGGGGTGAGTCGACGCTAACCGGCGCGGTCGGAACTAAATATTCTAGAATTTGTTGGTACCAAAGTGAGACCATGGCTATTTCTGTGGAAGATCAACTCGCCGAGCTGAGAGCGCAGCTGGCGGAGGAGAGGGAGTCACGCGCGGCGGCCGAGAGGGCAGCCGCGGAACGCGCTGACGCACAACGCGTTCAGCACGAGCAGACCATGAAGATGCTGGCCCAGATGATGGCCCAGCAAGGTGTAGAAGACAAGACAAGTCCGGATGGGGAGGCGCACGAGGCGTCTGCTGCGAGTGGCGAGGTAGAAGATCCTGCGTCACCAACATCCCGAGTGGGCCCTGTCAACCCTTCTGTGCCCATGGAGGTTGGTCCACGAGAGGATCAATCAATAGGGAGTGTCCAAAGCGGGTTGGACGGAGACTACGGTCTCCAAGGTGAGCCCGCTGTGACACACGGGAGCCGAAGATCTTTTCGAGCTCCCATGAAGATGAATCCACCGCAGCTACGAGACAGAAAGCAGTTTCACATTTTTCAGCAGAAAGTACATACGTATGCGAATTTCCAGGACTTCGACAGTGTTCTGTACGCCGAGTCTCATCTCGACGTCGGCGACCAACTCAATTCGAAGAGCGATTTCCTCCGGGAAGGAGTGCCCGAACTAGTTTATGAACGACATCTTAGAGCCTGGTTCTTCCTGTCCCAGGCATTCCACCTAACAATAGATGTCGGGCGTTTCCAACGGAGCAAGTCCCCCGGAAAATGTTAGGAAGAAACTGTGAAGTACTATTGCCCCAAGAGCACCGGGGATCAAATCTCTCTGCGGAAGACGCTCAGTGATTTTAAAGTCGAAAAGGGAGTTGACCCGATCCCGAGATTGTACAATCTCGAGGAACACGTGATGAAAATGCACACTGCGGGTATTGATGTTGATGAACAAACCACCCTCTGCACGTTTGTTGCTGGTCTGCCTGTGTCGGAGTACGACTTCGAGATACGGCAGCTGAGTCGAAGACTGTCCTTCGACCGGGATGAGGTGATACATACCATCGAATCCCAATACAACCTTCTGCGCTCTCGGAGACAGAAGAACTCCGCAGCCCATGCGCTCGTTGTTGACGGTCGTGGTGGGGGCGGGGGACGCGGACACCCTGGCGGGAAGCGCGGGGGCCGCGGAGGCGGCCGAGGAGGCAAGCACGCCGAGAAGAAGAAGTCCGGCGACGGAAACGGCGCTGAGGACAACAAGCCTGCGGCAAAGGGACCGCAGTGCTACAAGTGTGGGCTTCGAGGCCACTTCGCCCGCGACTGCACCACACAGCTCTGCAAGCGGTGCAACGGTCGGGGGCACGACGAGGATAAGTGTCCTTCGTCTACCGACATGCACGCCAACATGGTGATAGAGCTACCTGAACCGCCGGAGTCGGACTCAGATTCAGGATCGACGACTTCGAGTTGCGTCGCGTCTGGGTTTATGGCGGTGGAGCTGGGTCATGCAGGGTGTGGGTACCAACCAGGCAAGTGTGATGATGGTGGTCCAATCGGTGGTGTAGGGGAACTGGCTCTGCAGGCCGGGGTTAAATCGGAACGTTGGCACTTTGATACTGGAGCCTCGGGCTTCTTTACCCGTAGCTCCGAGAAAATGACCAACTTCCGACCATGCAACAAGCAACTTAGCGTTGCTGGTGGCGGTAAACTGCTTCGCATAAAAGGTCTAGGCGACCTTACCCTCGAATTCCCTTCGGGCGATGGCCAACCTGCCATGCGCATGGAGTTCAAAGAAGTAGGGTTCTCACCTGAGCTTGATTTCAACCTCATTTCGGTGTCGAAGGCCGTCAAACATCGGTACAAGTTTAGTATCGATGACCCCGGACTCACCATCCACCAAAAAGGTACTGGTCAAGAAATCCTATTGCCCCCTTACGGGGACATGTACGTCGGACATGGCCGTAGGGTGGATGGCAACGAGATAGCCTGCGCAGTTCTTACACCCGGGCGTATGCCCACCACCGATGTGGATATTAACCACTATCATCGCACTACCTCCCACACCCACCCCCGTTTGTTGAGGAAATCGGCGGAGCAGCAAGGCGTCAAGCTGAAACCTGGGGTGAAGCTGCTCCCGTGCGTGGGATGTTCAGCAGCGAAAGGGTGCAGCGCACCGGTGCCCAAGTCCACAAACTCTCGTTCAGATAAGAAAAACGGGAGAGTTTTCGTTGATTCGACGGGGAAGAAGCCTGTCGCTTCGATCGGTGAAAGCCTGTATGGTATCATTTTTCGTGACGATGCCACACGAATGTCGCGGGAATACTTCATGAAATCAAAATCTGAAGCCCCGGCAAGGCTACTTCAGTACATCGCTGATACTAGCCAGGATGGTCTGATAGGAATCATCCGTTCTGATGACGCGCCTGAACTGATGTACGGAGAGTTTGCCGAGATCTGCAACAAAAACGGAATCAAGCGCGAGTTTACGTCAGCGAACACACCGCAGTTGAATGGTGTAGCAGAACGTGGGCTAGCACTTATCGAGAAGTTAGCCAAGACGTCGATGATCCAGGCAAAATCGTCTTTCGTCGGCCAAGATTTGCCGTCGACGGAGCGGCTGTGGGCTGAAGCTCATCATTTTGCCTGCGACAATCTCAATCGCACTGCTACGACCTCAAATACAGACATGAAATCTCCCTACGAGATGTGGCACGGCAAACCACCGTCGCCGACGTTGGTGCAGTGGCTCCAACCATGTTTCTTCAAGACGAAGAGAAAACACAAGTGCGACCCGCAAGCGGAACCGGGATTTTATCTCGGGCCCGCAGACAACCATCCGAGGGGAACATGTCGTATCCTGTCGAAAGCAACTAGCCAAATTCACCTCACCCGTGATGTCACCTGGCATCATGTCCCGACCCCTGCCCCCTTGCCAGCCTATCAGCAGGCACCCCCTACACCCGTTGAAGGGAGGGGGCATGACGACGAGACCGCCGTCGGGGGCAGGGAGGGCACACCACTTCAAGGTGGTGGGGGGGATGATGACGCTTCGGACAGCGATGACGACCTCTCAGTGGAGTGGGAAGACGAGACACAGGATGCCAAGGATGTCAACGTCGCCGCCGGCAGAGCACCGGAGACGATCGAGCCGACAGGAACTCCGTTCCAGGGGGGCACCCCCTCCGCGGCAGTGTCTCATGGAGGTTCGTTCGAGGACGATGGTGGTACCACCCCGAGCAGCAGCAACCAATGCAGAAGCCGCAGTCGCAGAGGCGGCAGCGACAGCAGCAGCAGCAGCAGCAGCAGCAGCAGCAGCATCAGCAGCAGCAGCAACACCAACACCAACAACAGCAGCCGTGGCAGCGGACATGACGACGGTGGCAGCGCCGACGGTGGCGGTGGAGGCACTGCCGGTGACTCCGCCGGTGACATCAATCTTGCCGGCTATGCACCGCTCCCCCCCGAACTGCCCAAAGGTGAAGCGGGACGGCTGCAGAGCTGGGGTAGGCACGGTGACCTGATCACATCGTCGAGACTGAGATCCGTGCGCAACCGCCTCCAAGAGGTACCCAAAGAACCGAATACTGGAGGCAATACGGCCCTGCTGGTCTACATGAAGGCGCTGATGACGGACTTCATCAACGGCGAACTGGAGGCTGAAGAGATGCAAGAAGCAGAAGAGTTCATCAACGGCCACGCATGCGATGATCTCCTGGACTCGCTGGCAACGAGTGCGACTGGTTTCGACGACCACGAGTCAGCATCTAACGTCTTCTCGCTAATGCACGACACCGCGATCGACGAGCCCAAGATCGCCCTGGTCACCATGGAATCAGGGAAGTCCGAGTCTGAAATTGAAATGCCGTCTGGTCCTTTGTCAGAAGCTGAAGTACCTCCGATCTCCGTAGCTGGCGTGTACAAATCTAAATACAAAGACGCGTACCTTTGGGGTATGGACAAGGAAATGGATGGTATTGTGAAGAATGGGACATTTACTGTTTTACCTGGCCTTCCGGAGGGGGAGAAAGCAGTAGATGGTCAGGTGGGTGTTATCACTGAAGTCCGACGATAACGGATACATTACTACACCCAAAGCGAGGCTGGTAGCAAAAGGGTTTATGCAACGGGAAGGCGTGAACTACCTCCAGACATACGCACCTACACCCGCCACTACTAGTGTCAAGATTGTGCTAGTGTGGGGGAACCACAAGGGGTACACAACGTCTCATTTCGATGTCAAACAGGCGTTTACCCAAGCACCGCTAGACTATAAGGTCATTATGAAGCTTCCTGGGGGTTGCGGTGACCTGTCTGGCAAATACATAGAGCTCAAGAAGGCGTTGTACGGCCTAAAACAGAGCGGTGCCTTGTGGAACAATTTGCTGGTTACGAAACTAGCGAAACACGGCATGGAACAGTGCAAAGCCGACCCTTGCGTTTTTTCGGAAGATTGTGAAGGGTGAGGTAATACTGGTTCTGGCAGTCCATGTGGACGACATGGCTGTAGCCGGTCCTAGGGATGAGGTTGACAAGCTGCTTGTAACGCTCAACGAGGACTTCACGACGGTTGACCTGGGAGAACTAACCTTCTTCACGGGGTGTGCGGTTATCCAAGACGTAAAAGATGGGATAACTAAAATCAACCAGCGGACATTCATCGAAACATTGGCTAGACGTTTTGATGTGACAACGACTGCCCGATACCCCGCCACTGCCGGTGCTGACCTAGGACCGAGGAAGGAAGGGGAACCAAGTGGCAATTGGCCTTACAAGGAGGCCATCGGATCATTGCTATGGCTGGTCGTCTGGTCAAGAATGGAGATCGCGAATGCGACGCGTGTTGTAGCTCGCCACGCGAACAACCCTACCGAGAGGCACTGGACAGCGGTGCTACAGATTATTCGATATTTGCTCGGTACCAAGGACCTGAGCCTCACGTTCGAAAGGGAACCTGAGTCTGACTTTGAATTGTCGGTGTACACGGATTCGAACTTTGCCGAGAAGGATGACGACAGGCGTTCCGTATCGGGGGTAGCTGTATGCCTAGGTTACTCCATGATTACCGAATTCAGTTCGACTCACAAGACCACGTCGCTTTCGACCGCCGAGGCAGAGTACCGTGCGCTCGGTGATGGAGTGAAGGAGGGTCTATTCGCGAAATCGGTAGCTTGGTTCGTAGCACCATCGCTTGTAGAGAAGACAGTTATGGTATATGTAGATAACGAAGGGGCAATCAACCTTGCGATCAACCCATTCAGCTCTGCAAGAACCAAGCACCTTGATGTGAGGTTTCATTTCGTTCGCGAGCTGGTATCGTCTGGTACGATCACGGTTGAACATGTTCCGACAGCGGAACAACGGGCAGATCTTTTCACGAAGGCGCTCGTAGGCCCTATCTTCAGGGAGCACAGGGACTACCTGATGAACTCTTACATTTGATTCTGTTCTGGGTCAGAAGTAATTTGTTCAATTTTTTGGTTTAGCGCCCGGTGATTATTATGAATAAGTCATGCGGAGAGAGACAATGCCATCTCGCATTTACTGTCGCGGCCTTAGCGTGCCTATGGCAGGAGTAGGCGATCTCTGGTATTCTTGTCTTCGCCTTAATTCTCATCTTGGAGGCGCGGCTATTGTGGTCATGTTTGATTGGCACAATGGTTTTTATTTTTGGTATTTTTGGCATGGGGTTTTGATCCGTGGGGCGGGTTTCCCCTTGTACATTGCTTTGCAATAGACATACGTCAAGACATGTTTATGATAGGTCGTCACGGTATTGTGTCGAGCCGGGAGGGTGTTTGAGTAGACTCGCCGCAAAGCAGTGACAGTTACGTGTCGGTTCGGAGTATGGTTTCTTGGGCTATTCGTTCATATCCTTGGATCTGTGTGTGCTGTGACGAGCCGCGAGGCTCTCACTCCTTTTCCTGTTCCTCCTGTTAACTTTCCCTCGCGGGTGTGTGACAACCGATAATACACGAACTTAAAAGAAAAGCCATTCGGCAGCCCAGCGGGGTGAGTCGACGCTAACCGGCGCGGTTGGAACTAAACAACGGATACGGTCTAGCGGGACGAGGTTCACCATACCACATTTCATACGGCGATTTGGATTCAGGGTTAGCAGAACACGCAGTGTGGTTCATCGCTTCGCAAGCCCAGTGCATAGCCTCAGCCCAGAGTTTATCAGTTTTAGGTAACTGTACATGCCCAAAAAGAACTTCAGCTTGAATACGAGCCGCCATCGCGGCCTCCTCTATCAATCCCAGCCCACGCTCTGCAACACCATTATATTGCGGACTATAAGCCGGTGTGAACTCTTGTTTGATCAAAAGCCCGTTGCACACAGATGCAAACTCCCCCCCGAAAAACTCCCCACCATTGTCAGACCTAACAATCTCAACCAATGACGGGACACCATCAGCACGCACACTCGCAAGAAAACTCCGGAAAGCACTGCCAGCGTCTGATTTATTTTTCAGGAAATGCAGCCATGCACGTCTCGTGAAATCATCCTTCACAATCATGGGGTAATGTTTTCCCCCAACGGACGCAATGTCCTTCCTTCCTCCCAGGTCAACAAAAACTCTGCCCAACTTTTTATCCGATCGAGTTTTAGTTTCCCGAACGATTCCTTTCCGAATAGACTTCGACATCGAACACCCTGAACAAGCATGCATGTCACCAACCAACTTGGTATCTAATCGCTTTGCAGTAGTGCGAAGCAGACCCTCATGCGAATGTGCATAAATATTGAATGTGCATAAATATTGTGGAAATCGTTGATATCCATCGTAGTTTCATGCTTGGGGTTGGCGGGAGTGAGAGCAGCCAACACCGTACCAACAGAGGCTTCTCCTAGGCGATACGCAGACGCAATCGGCATGCCATCGAAGTTCTGAAAAATCACTTGTCCATTGAATGCAGTCATAACACCATTAGGACCACCAAGACCATTCCATGACTCACCATCAAACTCAGCACTCGGAGAAAAGAGATTATACCCCAAGTTGGGAGAGTACAATACGTTCTTCAATTCCACGGAGAACTCACTGTCAGCAGTCACAAATACCAAGTCTAGCGTTCCGGAGTATGCTACTTCACAAGACACGCCACCAATTCCATTCACACTTCTGTGGCAAGGCTTCAAGTCTCTCATGCAAGACAGGGAATCAGTCATGTGATATGAAGTGCCTGTGTCAGCATACCAATCCTCGACATATCTAGCCTTGTTGACAGCTTTCAGGATCATATCATTACTGACGGCGCTCATAATCAGATCATCACGGGGCGTCATCAGACACTTCAGACCAGAGACATCATACCACATCCTGCTCAAATCATCACACGCCTTCAAGACCACTTCCTTACGACATGCTGCAAGCAACACCTTTTGGCAGTCATCACTCATGCGGTAACTACCATTTCTGCACACCAGATCCGAATCAGGAATAGCGCACTGCTCACCGCTCTCATTCTCGTCGGCCTCGGGCTTTCCAGTCTGGGAAGGATGAGGGATGATGCGAGCCTTGCAGTCGAGCTTCATGTGACCCACCTCCCCACACTTGTAACACCTCCCCTGAAAAGACTTCTTCGAGGAATCAGACTCAGAGTTAGACTTCTGCTTGTTGTGCTTCTTGAAGTTACTCTTCTTCTTCGCAGGCCTAAACACCAGAGCAACACTATTCTGCTTCTTAGAACCACCCTGTGCTTGCAAGTCTAGGTACCGCTCACGCACTTTGGTCTCGATGAAAGAGGGGTCATTCGAACAGAACACCACAAGAGTCTCACGTAAAGTCTTGTACTCGGGGGACAGTCCTTCCAGCATGAGATTGCACACTTCACGATCATCCTTCGCTACTTCAAGCATGGTCAACACACCAAGCGTCTCTCTGATGGATGAAAAGAAAGTTGTGGGATTCTCGTGGGGACGCATGCGCAGAGACTTCAGTTTTTCTTCCTGCACTCGAATTTGACTCTGACTCAACGGTAGAAAGTGATCCTTGAGCGCGCGAAAAGCCTTATACGGGGAACCAGCTTGCCTTGCCATGTTTTTGTGGCTGTCTTTCTTCAAGCAGTCGAACAGAAACCACCAAGCAATCTCATGCTGACGCAGTACACCAACGCTGTATCCCTTCTCTACCCAAGGGGTCAAGTCGAAATTAACGTCGGCGATTTTAATGTCGATATCACAGGTGAACGGCTCGCTCAGATTGTAGTGACGAGCTTTGAGCAGAAAATTCTGCGACCATGAAGGATACGATACATCAGTACCGATAAATTCAGGAGCCTTGGGAACTTTCTTGAAAAGACCCCCACCCAAGCTCTCCCCCGAACTACTGTCAGCCGCTGGGATCAGTGTGTTCCCACTAGCGACTTTTCCCCACCATTCACTTGCTGAGGTAGTGGGCGGAACAGAGGACTGGCTACCTAAAGCCCCACCAACAGTCCCGTCAACCGAACCAAAGTTTACTGCAGGAACAGAGGAACGATTCTCATCAGAAACACGCGGGTTCAAGCCTGGGTCTACAACACCCCTACTCCCAACCCTCATGTCGGACACGCCAAAGCCTAGGGTATCGCCTCCCGTACTCCCCGCGGTCCTACCGGCAGCACCCGATTGGTGCACACCAGACTCTAGTTCGATGCCTCGCGGCGCAGCACGCGAACTAGAGGACTCCACATTCTCCCTCTGGTGTGTCTCAACAACTGTCTGGAGCATCTGCTGCTGGTTAGAAAACATATCCAGCATTTGAGACACTCGAGACTCTAAGGAATCCATTATCTCACCAAAGCCCTGCGGGTCACCCTGTTGGTTTGCCGCAGGGTCACCTCCCTCCTGTTCAGCCATGACGAGGCCGGTTGATCAAGCCGCCCTCACAGTCTCGTCGAACACAGTCCAGGGGGACGTACAGCAGTCGACCGATAGCGCTATAGCGTGTTGGTAAATCAGTGGCTTCTGGAGAAAGGTATTATATTAGAGAGACCAATGTCTGGAGAGACAGGTCAGAAAGTGGAGTGGGTCATGTGGGCCAACACTCCACAGCCCAGTAACAACCGCTCGTAGTCGAATACCTAAACCTCCTCGCATAGTGCCTACTCGTACATACCCGTGGGACTGCTCGTGGGTGATACCACGAGACGATCCCTGTAACTTACCTCCGTGACACAACGTATGTAACTGTAACTTATTGCTAGGCTGTTCGTTGAGACAAGCTATATCGTGTTAGCAACACTACAGGAATGTTCCTATTCGTCAATGTGTCCAACGTACCGACACACCAACGTACCGTACACACCACTACGGTCCGATGTATAACTCGTGCACATGTACAATCTACCGAAGTACCGTAGCACCATAAGAAGAGTATTCTGGTACAACAACATACAATCAACAGTTCTGCTATTCAAACCAACCAATCAGAGTTTCACCGCAGTACAGTTGATACATACATGCCGCTATCACGAACACAGGCAGCCTCTGCTGTAGGCATGAACGAGTGCGGTTGATTCGCAGCGAACTATCCCGCTGTGCTAGCCTCTATGTGGCCATTGTCCATGCCATTTCAAGTCACCTCCCTTCTGTTTTGAGCTCGTCGTCGTGCCGTCGAGGTACGAGGAAACCCGTACGTACTGGGTGAGAACAGCAGTATGTACGACGAGCATGAACGCCAACTGACAACATTGGCAAACACACAACATCAGGTGCAGCAGCAGTAGCCGAAGGGCGAAACTTCTAGCACATACAGCAGCAACTAGTAGCAACCAGAACCACAGCAGATAGCTCAAAGTGCAGTACGAGTGCAGTTGGCAAGTTTAGTCGTACACGCATCACTCTGTCCAATATATAACAACCGTTTTATGTTCATATTGATGGAGAAAAAAATACCAGGTCGTATTACATTTATTTCCCGTAAGAATGATACGTCGTACGAGCGGACGTTCTGATTCTGGTGCCGTGAGACCATCGAGCACACCGCATGTTTTACCCAAACAAGAGCCAACAAGAGGCAGCGCACAGGGGCCCCCAACACAGAGACACGTGACAACCACGGCCAGCTGTCGGTCGCGTAATTGTCCGGTGGTCCGTGCTTCGGTGGGTGTATCGGAAGTCGTTCGTAGTACTGCTGTAGATCATCGAAAAACCACGTGGCATCGTGCTGGTGGCAAGACTCGCCAGTAGACCCCCCAAAATTTATTTACCTTTTCTTTTTCTTGGCCCCATGCACCCATTTATTTCCATTCCTTTCTCTTCTTTGTTTCTTTTTTCCAATTGATTGACTTGCGTCTGTTGTGCGCATGCGTAGTGATAGATACCACGTGTAATATATACCTGGTACGTGGTAGTCTTTCTTGGTTGGCAAGCGGTATAGTCAAATCGACACACGACGCGTATGAAAATACGTGGAAGTGTGGTGAGCTAAAGCTTTATTTTTCCCCATCCGCCGGAGGATGAAAAAAAAAAAGAAAAGAAAAAAAAGTAAATAATGTGTAACGGATCGGTAACGGTCGTAAAAGAAACCGTTTCCATTTTTTTTGTGTCGTCTGGCTTCTGGCCGCTGGCCTGACTGTTGGGGGCTGGAGGATACTGCTGCGTATCGTCATCTGGATCATATCTCAAGTCGAGTACGATTCTCAGCATGGAAATAAGACAAGAACCATTTTGCGCTTGAAGGCCCAACAACTACTGCTGTGCCCCGTTTTTTTTTGCTCTTCCTTTTGTGAGTACGAGGACATGCGCCAGCTTGTAGCCCCGGATGACGCCATTGTTGTTGACCCTAGATATCTCCGTTCAGGGGTTCGAGACCGGGAAATCGAGACAGGGAAATCGTCAGAGTCTGATGCACTACACCCCATCGTTTGAAATACCCGTCGACAGGTTCGTCCTCCACTAGAATCTCACCCTGATTGTTCTGGTAGGCGAAGGTGCTGTATGCATGGGCTGCGCCCTCCCGGAGGGAACAGTATACGCCATCCAACGTCAGACCGTCTTCAAATACCACACAAACAAAACCGGTGACAACAGCA